>JACXGM010030480.1:0-13275 GCA_016801145.1 Umbra pygmaea
GCCCTGGAGGCAGGGGTCCGGACATCAAGACCTCCAGGATGTCAGGAGACAGAGCAGGAGGTCCTGATCCCTTCTCCAATGCTGGGTCTTCCCCAAACCCTGGTGGCGGAGGTAGGATCAGGCCCTCCAGGTCCACATCCCAGACAAGGCTGCCAAAGTGGGGTGCGGACTCCCGTCGCCACCCCACATAGCCCCCCCCAAAAATTTCCTTGGGGGGACCGTCAGCCATCTTGGGAAGGGGGGCCCTAGCCCTACGACGGGGAGCCCTAGAATGGGGACTACCACCCTGGACCGTAGGGGTAGGGGCCTTAACTGGAGCCCTAGGGTCGACTACCAAGGCCCTAGGGGCAGAAACAGAAGCCTCAAAGGCAGGAACTGGGGCCCTAGGGGCAGGAACTGGGGCCCTAGGGGATCTAGCCTGAAAGCTAGGGGGGCTAGCACTCAGACGGGGGGCCCTGTGTGACGGACCACGTCCCTGGACCTGAGAGCTAGCAGAAGGCGCTGTCTCCATTGTTAGGTAGATCATTTTGTCGCAGTTCCAAGGATTGGAGGCAGGTGCGTCTTCACTAGACATATATTTATTAACACAAGGAACCACAAGGGAGAACTACCATGAAGTGACACAGAACAAGGTCAAATACTACAGACATTGTGACAATGACATAGATGGATGAATGTGTTCTAGACAAATATGCAATTCATGGTGATCTTTGGACTGTGCTTTGCTTAAAATAGATTTTTGTTTGAGATTATTTTAGCCTACATATTGCGATATATTGCAGACAAATGCTTTTAAAAATGTCCATAAAAACAAACCACTATACTTCTGTCTCCTTTCTTCCTCGTCTTTCCTCTTCTTTCTAAACTGTGGCCCCGATGGATTTTGTCATTTTATAGTAACCTCCTTACAGAACGGCAGCCAGAAATGTTCAACAATGAACTGTCAAAAGGCGTTCGACACTGACATCACTCACCCATTTTCCGCACCTGTCCTGTGCGAACACCGTCTCTTGAGTCGTCAATATCATGTCTATTATAACAAATAAATAAGTCTGGAGTTTTATTTTTATAATAATTAAAATTAAAATACATAAAGATGAATTGCCCCATATAATATTTTTTTAAGGGTGGGGAGGGGGAGAGGGGGCACCCTATTGGCAAAAATCGACACACGTCTTAAAGGGTTTAAAGGTCTCATGCACTAACATTTTACCAAGCTTGTTATAAGACTTCTATGAATTTCTTCCTTTTTGAAGACAATGTAAAACAAGTCAGGGTGACTCATTGATTCCTGTAAAAAATCCAGAAGAATGTTGAGTTACATGAATATATGACTTAAGAAATTATTAATAATATGGTGATATTAAAAATGATGACATTAATTAATGTCATACATGAATACATTACATACATCAATTATTAACATACATGGATAATGGACTTACATTAGTCAAATACAGTAATGAATGACTGCCATTAATATGACATAATAATACATTATTGACATTATTTTGTGACTTACATGAATAAATGACTCACATAATCAATGACTTACAATAAATGACAGACATTGATTCATGTAAGTAATGTAATAATGTATGCCTTTTTTACTAAAAACATTTTAGACAGGAAGTAGGAAGTGAAAATGAAAAAATAACAACACCAAGACTTTTTGGAAGTGAAACATTAATGGGATTTCAAAAACATATACAAATATAGTAAGAAATGGGTGCAGCATTTTGATGTTCACTTGTTTGTTTGGCCTCCAAACTTTGCACACTGGTCCAGGAGCCCTGGAGGCTTGACAATATACATTAAAAAAGCCTTATTCATCATAATTTACATGCTTTTACACATAAAAAACAACAAAATATACATACATTCTTCAGTTTAGTGGGATATATATTGAATAAAACATAATATTCAATGACACAGTATGTTGGATTTCATCCATCTATTGTATGTTTAGCCATGAGTCTGCTGAGTTTAAAACCAGGTCAAAGTATAATTAATGACATACCTTGATGACTGACATTGTCACAAATAGGGATGTTACTGGAACCAATACTACCGAAACCTTCCAGTTGACAGGTTAGTTTTCATCTCTAAAAACTTAGCCAAGAAAAGATTGAACTAGCCAAGAAAAGGTGTGCAATGTTGTGAAAAAAACATGTTCATCTTGTTAGCTGAATGGCTGCACTGCTATATCCACTGTTTTGTTCTGCACTGTTGTTGTTTTTGCACAGTACCTTTTGAAAAGCTGTCTGGAATGTGTCCGGGGACACTAGTTGTTGCAATACGAGCATTAATTGCAATACATTATGTTGTTCTATGCTATATTGCACATGTTTTTATGTCTCGTTATGACATTTTGATATTTTTCTATATTTTAATAAAAAAGTTCATGTTTCAAGTTCAAGTACCTGGAATCTTAGAAAATCCTTTTTTTTTACCGTGGTATCAAACCCGGCATCGAGAATTGTGTTATTTTACTGTTATTGGCACCGACTACTGAGTTTTTGGTATCGTTATACCTCTAGTCATAATGCAGGTGTTGTGGCATTGTGGGTGTTGAAAGAGCAAGACACCAGAATGCAGGGAGGAGTGTTCATATGTTTAAAGAACACAGGTTGTACTTGCTGGACATACACAGGACTGAATGAATGGGCATTCTAGCCGATCAGAAACAAACATTCAACAATGTTGTGATTTAAATAGTCTTAAAACAAGGAAACAATGGAATATAGAGTATTAATTCATCAGATTGCATCTATACATGACGGCTGCACATTGCTTAGCCTGTTATACAGTAAGTCTAAAATGTCTGTGACAACACAAACAATACCAAATGTTAAGAATTAAAATGTTATCTTAGTGACTAATTCATTTCCGACAAGGAAGTATTTGTATGACTAAGAAAAGTATTCACAGCACTTCACTTTTTCCACATTTTGTTATGTTACACCCTAATTACAAAATGGATTAAATTCATTTTTTCTCAAAATTTTACAAACAATACCCCATAATCAGGCATGTGCACAGGTAGGGCTCAACCTGTGCAGAGCACATGCCCTTTTTGTCCGAAGTGCCCTTTTTTGGGGTGGTGTAGGGCGCGTTGCGGAAAACACGGACGGAATCGCGGAATCTATCAATAAAGACGGAATTTACTTATAACACGGAATCTCGCGGAATTTGAATATTTTCAGGCAATCTATATATATTTTTTCTATAGTCCAAATATATTCCAGTTATATTAACAACTGTCATTGAGTTTGTCCTAATACAAAAGGCAGCAAACATGGGAGTTAATTTGCGCTCTATATATAGGCTACATGCAGTGTGTTTCTCTACCGAATTTGGCCAGCATGCGCTCCGTCATATAGTTCAAACGTTGTAATCCGCTTGATGACAGCTATTAACAACGGTATTCACTCCATTCTAAATTTTCCAATCAAACAACACTTGTTTTTCTCCATTCAATCTCTTATCCAAATGCATATAACTAGGTATAGGCTACTATGTTCCTTCGCCTGAAGCAATTCTCTGACGGTCTTGCTAATCAGGCAGCTCGAGCTCAGGGAGAGCAAGGTCGAAATAGCGGGACTGCTGCTGAATGTTATGGCTTTGACCACACGATTGCGCCTGATACAACTTCTTTAAATAACGTTTATAAATATTTTTGTTGTTCCACTTTTCTTCCATATCTTAGGAAATCTTTGTCTACTCTTCTTTTTTATTGTGGGTAGATTAATCTGTAAGAAGAAATAATTTGTTATTAACATAACTAATATTTCGTGAAATAGCTAAGCTTCTGCCTGTCTAGAAATAAGTACTTCATATGGAAAGTAAATTTAGTCTACCTGGCAATGATTGCGCAAACTGTACAGCAAAATTCTTTATATTTTAGGTTCGGGTGCAGGCTTCTGAATGCAACTTTTGTCCAAATCACGGAAATTGGAAAAAATAACGGAAATCACGGAATTGGCCAAAAAAAAACACGGATTTCATTGGGGCCCTAGTGGTGGTGTTTTTTTTCTTCTTCAATAAATCAATGCTATTGGTCACCCTTTACGTCTTTCTGTCTGTTTTACAAATATTTAGCCAATGGAATTTCTTAAAAAGAACTTGTGTAAATCTTGTTCCTCCTAAAACTGTCAGTAAACCTGATAACTCCGCCCCCTCTATCTTGACTGAATGCACTACAGTTCCCCAGTGGCCACACATCAGCAGGCAGCTGATCGAAGTTTTGCAAAGGTAAACAAAGATCTTGATGTTTGAATAAGTACTAAAGACTATTTCTATAAAGGCAATATTTTACTTATTTGATGTCTGACTGAGACATGTGGGACGAGAGACGTCTAGCATTTGCCATGTAGTTCTTGCCAATATACAGCCTACACTTAAATAGCCTGTGCATACACATTTCATCTTTTGTAAATTGCGATTTTGGCCAAATGTATATTACAACAGGAAAAACTGAGCACCCATATAGCTACAACAAACTAGTTTGTAACCTGTTGATTAAAATGTAATGTGATGCCGCCGGTGCCGTTTTAAATACACATTTGCTGGTCTAAAACCCGTAACTGCATTTGAGTTTGATCTTTGTAAAAAAGTAATACAACAACATATAATTTGTTTTTACCATTGGGAAATCATAAGCACAGGTGTGCCCCTACGCTGTTTCGTAATGGAACTTACACAAAGCGACGAGTGATATTCGTCATAGGTAACATAGCCTATTTCTTTTTTGATTTGTGATGGCTGATACGCTTAATTTATTAACATTTAATCATGTTATGGTAATAATATTCAATAATGGTTAATTCAATGCTGTTAATATGCACATATTAGCTTTCTAATATAGCTAATTTTTCTATTTACAGTATAATATTCTGTACTGTTGGCTTGTCTTCACATGTATAAATGTTGTACAGTAATGTTGTAGTAGTAAAAACACATTACAGAATCAGATCAATGTGAAGTCTTTATATTTTATCGTGAAGAATGTAATTCTTTTTTTGATCCAACAGCAAAAACAATATTATGGTGAAATATTTTTACAATTTAAAATAATTGTTTTCTATTTGAATATATTTTAAAATGTAATTTATTTCTGTGATCAAAGCTGAATTGTCTGCATTATTGCTCCAGTTAAGTATTCTTCAGTGTCACGTGATCATTCAGAAATCATTCTAATATGCTTTTCACTGCAACTGTACTTTTCACACTAGGAGGGGGTGCCCTTTTTCCAGTTTCGACATGTGCCCCTCAAAAGGTCTGTGCACGGCCCTGCCCATAATGACAATGTCAAAAATGTTGTTTGAAATCTTAGCAAATTTATGAAAAAAATGACAAATCCACATGTACATAAGAATTCACAGCCTCTCTACTCAATACTTTTTTGAAGCACGTTTGGCAGCAATTACAGTCTCTATTATCTTTGAGTATGATGCTACAAGCTTGGCACACCTATTTATGGACAGTGTCTCCCATTCTTCTTTGCAGGACCTCTCAAGCTCCATCAGGTTGGATGGGGAGCGTTGGTGCACAGCCATTTTCAGATCTCTCTAGAGATGTTCAATTGGGTTCAAGTCTGGGCTCTGGCTGGGCCGCTCAAGGGCATTCACAGAGTTGTCCTGTAGCTACTCTTTTTTTTTAACTTGGCAGTGTGCTTAGGGTTGTTGTCCTGTTGGAAGATGAACCTTTGACCCAGTCTGAGGTCCAGAGCGCTCTGGAGCAGGTTTTCAGTAAGGATGTCTCTGTACATTGCTGCATTCATATTTCCCTCAATCCTGTCTAGTCTCTCAGTTCCTGCTGCTGAAAACCATGCCCACAGCATGATGCTGCCACCACCATGCTTCACTATATTAATGGTATTGGCCAGGTGATGAGCTGTGCCTGGTTTCCTCCAGACATGATGCTTGCCATTCAGGCATAGAGTTCAATCTATGTTTCATCAGACCACAACATCATACCTGTCAACCTTGAGAAATGTTTATAAGTACCACTTCAGCGCGGATACAGTGTTTCACAGTGGTGCACAGCATTTGGGAAGTGGGCATTCTACCACCTTAATAATCCTAAAAAAACAACATTAAATAAAACGACTTATATAAATTACTTGTATATTAAATGGTACAGTGGCTACTCTATTAGGGCTTTTTACCATTGCTTGTAATTCAACAACCAAAAAATTGCTTTGGTTTTCTCTTGTCTCTGAAATCCTAAAACTTACTATACTCAGTGGCAATTTTGACCATAGAATTAAAATGAAAACATACCATAAGGGTCTGTTATTATTAATATTACTAGATGGTAGGGCACTCCAATTATAACATTTCCAATTATTGGGATGGATGCTGTGGCAGTCCCCAGTTCATTTAGTATTTTCGGCCCTGTACATTATGTTTAATCCAAACAGGAGGGCTGGGTGTGCATTATAATCAATCCTGCAATTAAATGTTTATTAAATAGTAAGTCTGCCTCCATATCCAACATCCCAAGCACCTCCCTCTGTCAGCTAAGTCTTGCCACACTAACGTGAAACATTGCTGTACATAACGGGCTGTCACATGAATCAAACAGGTGTGCAAGCACTAAATAGGACTATGCATTTAACAACTATACAACTATAGCCATCTGTGACCTTTTAATGAGCAAATCTCTCTACTGCTAGTTGACTAAAAGCTGTGAAGTTAGCTGCACAAGCACTATGTAGCTCACCTACCTGGATTATTAATGTTAGTTACTGTAGCTAGCTACCTTGTTAAGATGTCAGCAGAAAAGCTAGCAAACGATGGCATTGTTGGTTAGCTATGTGCTTGAGTAGCCCCTTTACCAGTTTCCTAACTCATCAGTGGTGGGTCCCTGTAAACGGACAAGGTGGAGCTGCCATGATTGAATCAAGCAGTTGTATCACGATTGCTAGATAGAGACCCGTCACCCGCGGGAGAACCAGGTGCATGAGTTTTTTTCCTTTGCCCGAATCCTGTAAATGGCTCAGCACTAGTAATATTAACTTTAACGGTTAATAAAAAAACAAGTAAATGGTACGCAAAATACATGTAGGTTGGCAGGTATGCAACATTTTGTTTCTCATGATCTGAGAGTCCTTCAGGTGGCTTTTGACAAACTCAGGTGGGCTCTGATGTGCCTTTTACTGAGTGGTGGCCTCCGTCTGGCCACTCTACCATAAAGGCCTGATTGGTGGAGTGCTGCAGAGATGGTTGATCTTCTGGAAGGTTCCTCTCTCTCCACAGAGAAACACTGGAGCTCCCATTAACCTTTTCACCTGGTTCCAATCAACAAGGTACCCCATCATGCCCTTCCTCTCTATTTAATGTGACATTTTGTGTGGGAGGTGGGGACGCACTTGGGTGTGTGTAGGCAAGACGCCCGGGGCTTACACCATACGTAGGGTAACTTCCTTGTTAAACACAGGCAAAAAATCTGGGCAGGCTGCTCCGTGTCATTTTTGATAGGGCGTCTAATTCGTGTGCCAGTTTGTGTTTGGGATATAGGACAGGTTAGAGGTGGGGACTTTGTTTTGATTTATTTCCTTTGATCCTGTCCAGCCCCTTCTCCTAATCATATTATTATATTATTACAGTGTCTAAATAAAAGCCTGTGTTTAAACAATACATTCTGGTGTTTGTCCTTACTCGCACCCACGACCCCATACCTCTTTTTCTGACTAGTGGGGGTCCTTAAACAGTGGGGTGTCAGGTCCATTTCCTACGTGAGCTAGATTGTAAGACCAAACTTGCAGCATCATACTCAAAGACTGAGGCAGTAATTGCTGCCAAAGGGCTTCAACAAAGTATTGAACACTCTGTGAATACTTATGTGCTTTTTCGTTTTTTATTTTTAATAAATTAGTTTTCATATTGTCATTATGGGGTATTGTATGGGGAATTTTAAGGGAAATAATGAATTTAATAAATTATGAAATAAGGGTGTAAAATAACAAAATGTGGAAAAAGTGAAGAGAGGTGAATACTTTCCAGATGCACTGTACAAGGAAACAGAGGGAGTTCTCTTTAATGAACATTGGAACAGAACAGAGACAAAGTGCCAGTTGATAATCAAGTATGCAACATCCCCCTTGCATTTTTTTTTCTTTCTTTTGTTTAACATTCAAAATAATTTGTAGGTAAAAAATTCTTAATGTATGATTCTCATCCAGGATAAAAGTGTAAATTTATTCTCATGCTACCCAATGTTTTCTTCATGTGGTCCGTGGATACCATTGCTCAGTAATTTTTATGGTAATTTCCACAGATATGCCTGGGAGAGGTAAACTTGCAGGAAGCCAATTCATCCAGCATAATTAATTCCTGAGAAAATTGAATTGGCAACCCATGCTTGGGGATATTTGTTTATCACAATACTTTAACATGCACCTGTTAAAAATCAACACACACCTTTAAGGTCTCTTTCACTCACATTTTACTAAGGTTATTAAATATCATGTTTTTTCTCTATTTTAAGAACTCTATGAATTCCTTTTTGTTTGAAGACATATGTAAAACAAAGACAATGTAAAACAGGTCAATGTGAATAATTGATTTCTGTAAAACATCCAGAAGAATGTTGACTTACCTGAATGAGTGACTTACATTTATTATTAACTTACATGAATAACAAACTTAGATTAATCTATTACAGTATTAAGTGACATAATAATACATTATTGGCTTTAATATGTGACTTACATTAATAAATGACTTACATTAATAAATTACTGACATTAATCAATGACATGTTAATAAATGAGTGACATTAACCAAAGATTTATATTAACAAATGCCTGACATTAAACAATGGCTTAAATTAATAAATGACTGACAGCAATAAATGAACTACATTAGTGTATTACATTTATAAATAACTAAGATAAAAAAAATGACTGACATTAATAAATTACTTTCAAGAAAAAGGTGCTCTAAATTATACCTTTCTTGGATGCCCAAAATGTGTCTTTGGAAAAACAATTATAATATAGAAAATGTATAAATGTTAATGGAGTAATTGTGATTAATAACTAGGCTGTTTATTTTGAGAAAATTGAGGCTTTTAGGGAAGTAGCAGTTAGAGACTACTCAATTTGGACTAGAAAGATGGGAGAAGCCAGGCGATCACCTGGGGCCTCATTTATAAACGTGACGTACGCACAAAAGAAGACGAACGCAGCTCTCTACGCAATAATTGGGATTTATAAAAAGCCGACTTGACGGGAAAATATGCGGTCCTTCACCACAACTCTGACCCATGCGTATACACAAAAACAGGTGAAATGAGAAATGGCGACACCGTCGGCAGATGGATGAAACACGTAGGCTTCTGTAGATCTGTCTGAATGTGCAGAGCGTTGTGTAAATGAAATCGAAATACTGGCTCTCATTAATAATATGAAGATGTCACAAAGCCATGCTTACAATTATCAGCCTGCAGTGAAAAACAAACAAAATAAAACAAGATTGTAATGTAAATGCAAATGAAGCCCATATTGCACATATTTGCAAGAAGAACACTCAAATATTATCTGTAATATTGGCATGTTACGTAATTCATCCTCATAAATAATACGGTAAACAGAACAAAATCATGTTTAAAACTGAGATTCTTGTCGATGTCTCTGTCTGGCGGTGCAGATAGTTAAATAAATAGATGATGATAGATAGAAAATAAATAGATAATAGATAGTATTTATTGTCCATTGGGGAATATTGTTTTCATAGTATAACTGCCGTAATCAGAAACATAGTGTTCATTTATATGCATTTAGTTCTTTTCATTTTTAAATGAGTTTCATTGTGACGCATGTCTTAACCATTTTGAAATATGCAATAAATTCCATTTGTGCAGAACAATTTTCCATTTACAATTAGATTAATACCGACATCTGTATATTTTCAGATACAATCAAAGGGATGGTTATAAAAAGCCATGCCATCACAATGCGTAATGACGCACAATAGCTGATCTTGCACTGTTAGAATATAATAATAATAATAATAGCCTAATAATGCATATTATTTATTGGCGCCTTTCATAACACTAATAACAGGATTTCTGGTGACTGGCACTTTCCAGATGGAACGGACTGACAGGTCAGGGATTACTCAGCCAACCCTTAGCCGGGTTATGCCAGGCGTGTTAGTCGGTATAATAGGCTTGTCGCATAATTACATTAACTTTCCGTACACGGCGGGTGAAAAAAGCACAATTTGTCTGGTTTCCCAAATGTAATCGGTGATATTGACTGCACTCATGTTGCCATAAGGAAAATGAATGAGAATGAACATGCGTTCATTAATCAAAGCATTTGCATTCCACCAATGTCAAAATAATTTGTGATGCAGACATGTTGCTGTAATGTAATCAATTTCCCCCCACCCGTGGCAGACACACTTTCGCGATGAAGCGCTAGACGCTTTGACATCGACTGATATCTGACCACTTTATATTTCGGCCACAGTCCGACTTTCTTACAGCGTCTGCAAACTTTTGCCACTCCAACGCCTTTTTGCCATTGGTAATAGGCACACTGTGCCCGTCAAAACAACATTTTCCTCCTCTTTTCCACCTCGCCAATAATATTTTCTACTTCACATTGAGTGAAGTGGCTTTTTTTGGTTTTCATCTGTGTTTGCCATGCTTTTTCAATCAATGGATATTAATTTTTGGGCTTTTCACTGACTATGGGCAAATAAGGGTATGACATGTAGCCGCAAAAGCTGCGCTACGTATTAGAGTTGATTGTGATTTATAAAGGGAAAAAGGCGTAGGACGTGCGTGCACAGGGTTTTATAAATCTGAATATTTCTTTGCGTACGCATGTCCTGGGGCCTCATGTATAAAAGATTGCACAGCTTACATACCAGAAGATGGCATACGGCCAAATCTGGAAAAGTACGTACGCACAGAAAAATTCACATGTATAAAACCGGTCATACGCCAGGTCCTGCGCACCTTTCCTTTATAAATCACAATCAACGTGAGATTGACGGCATGTGAACGAGCCACTGATCCTGCCTTGCCTCCTCCCCTAAATAAATATGCAGATGCAGGCCTCGCGGCTTAACTTTTTTCCACAAATGCAAAAATCTCATGTGCTAAAACAATTTTGCACATTTGAGTTAATTCGTATTAATCCCAGGCCAAGAAGATCATACTACCATTTTCTCTAGAGCTACTGTTAGCCAGTCAACAGACAATTGAAATGTGCATTTAATGCGAGAAATAGCATCTTGCCTGCTGTCCGGCCCGGTATAATTCGCATTCTAATAATAATATGCCTAATTGAACAAAATTGGAATTGTTTTCTAAAATTGTATATTTACATAACCTAAATAATTACATAGCCTATATCACCTTGAATTTACCCTATAGTCAATATCCGATCATTGCAAATTATTTTTAAACGTCCTGACATCCCTTTCAAACCTGCATTAAACCTACATTTATTTTGTGTTCCATTTTCAAAACAGCCGAAGTCACAATCATATTTTGCAATATGATTTTTTTGCAATTCTTTTAGATCTTCCCTCTTTATATGTTTTAACATTATGCTAAATATTAATCTCTAACATACTACAAGAACTGTTCGCGTCAGGTGAGAATTTGATAATGCGGCTCGTTGGGAGAATATCAATCTCATATTGGTGTTCTTTGGATGTGGAGATGTGAAAATATATGTTATTTTTTATATTTCATCTTTTCATCATTCATTATGAACTGCTTCATCTTGTTTTTAAACATAGGCTACGTTAGTAACCAGTGTTGTATGCAAGTTATGTTTTACTGACCATCGTCCCGTAAACGTACCAAAGTCGGTTATGAACCGTCCCAGACATATTTTTATACTATATAAAGCGGGACGCCTTGTATTTTGAGCCCTGGCCGAAGCAGCCATTGCGCATCAAGTATAACATCATCTTTTATAGGCCACACCTAATTTCTCAGACCTTGATCACTTATTTACACATAATCCACGAGATCATGAGCTTCACATGTGAGTGATTTTGCCCACTTGTTACTGCGTTTCATCCTTGGGAGGTGGATCGGTGCGTCATGCCTACTGTGCATTATGGATGAGCCATTTTGCCCACTTGTTACTGCGTTTGATCCTTGGGAGGTGGATCAGTGCGTCATGCCTCCTGTGCGTTATGGATGAGCCAGAATCAGGCTCACAGAGACAATTGCATTTTCCGATGCCAATCTTAGTTGCACAGCACAGCAAGTATATATTTCATCTGTGGTAAGTAATCTGTGCTGCGTGCAATATTAACCATATACAGAGGTTGACATGCATTTTCTGAATGATTTTGTCATTCGTTTGACAACCTCAAGTAGGCTATAACAGAAGTGGTGGCAGATTAAGGTAGGCCCTAATAGCATTTCCCATTTGGGTTGTCTCATTTTGATGCGAGTCATCCACATCAATGACCAAAATTTTATTAGCGGATGTAATTATGTTTTTTGAATAATCAACGTCATAGACGTATGACAGCAACTGTAGTGGAAACTTTATTTATGTTTGGTGAGTTATGTCACTTTTCAGTTAGAATTTGTCACGTTACAGAACCAGACAAGACTTTGGGTACGGCCCACACATTCTCACGTCTGCTCAAAAGTTTTTTGGACGGCCCGCATATTCTCACGTCAAGTACATTTTTATACATCACACCATGTGCGTGGAAACCAGCGTACGCAAGCTTTTCGTGCGTACGCAATGTTTATACATAAGGCCTCTGGATCAGTTAGCCTAGACATTTGCCAGCCAACAAGAAAAACATGCACTTGTAAAACAAAGACAAAGACAATGTAAAACAGTTCAGGGTGAATAAATGATTCCTGTAAGACATCCAGAAAAATGTTGACTTACCTGAATCAGTTACAGTAATCATGACTGACCTTAATATGTGACTACATTAATAAATACAGAATAATGTTTACTTACAGGAATTCATGACTTACATTAAAACATTAAATACATATTTCACAGACAGCGTAACATAATCCAATGACTGACAACTCTCTCTAGTCTGGGCAGCCTATATGTAGGAAACTTAAAGGGGAACTATGCAGTTTATTTAGCTTAATTTACCTTAACTGAACAGCTTCAAAGTCAATGGAATGGTTGTATGACTTCTTTCGAGTTGATTTTTGGTCGTATCGCTCCCCCCTAGTGTCTGTGAGCTGAAAAACCACACTTGCAACTTTGAGTCGGCGATCGCAGGCCTCAGCATCAGGAAGTTATCGCGTGAT
>JACXGM010030481.1:0-13274 GCA_016801145.1 Umbra pygmaea
GAGTATGCTGTCCTCTTGTGTCTAGTTTGGTCATAGGTTCATTTAGATTATTAGTTGAGTCATTGGTAGTCACGGGTGGTTTGAATTAGTAATTAGTAGGTGTTTGTATTTAACCAGGTTGTTCTCCCCTTGTCTCTTGTCTGTCAATGTTTCCTGTACGCGTTCCTGTGGTTCCCTGTGGTTGATTTAGAAAGCCCCTCGTGGCAGTATTATTTTGGTCATCTAATAAAGCCTTTTTTGGATTATTGAACCTTCGCGTCTGTCTCTAATCTTGGAACGTGACAGCACATACATATGTGATCATATCTCCATTGATCTTGCTTTTTTAGTCCAAGACTAGGCTTAATGTGTATGTGAAACAGGCCCATGGTGTTTAACAGTTATTGATAATTTACCCCATACTACATTTAAAATAGCAGTATTATGTAATTCACTAAAATAATACAGAACCTTTTTTATCTAAATAAAACACTGCTTTGTATCATGTCTGTTTTAAATATGACAAAATAATTAATGGAAGTGCATTGATATAAATAATGGGAGAATAACATTTCTTGATAAAAATGTAAGTGTTTAATTTAACAATTTAAACAACTTTACTAAAACTGTGTACTTTTTGCTAATAATCCTACACCCTTGACTTCATGAAGTTGTGTTTTTAGAAGAGAACAGATCTTCAATGCTGCTCTCTCACACAAATGCACAGTTCACTTTAAGCACTGGACAGACAGAATATCACCCCAAATAAAACCAAAGTGTCAAGGATTGGAAAGTGTGGCCAGAGATACTGATGTGAGTGACAGAAATTCATATTATTGATAAAAGACCACCTCCATTTGTTTTTTAGTTCTAGGTCAGTTGTTAGATGTCATGTTTACATCTGATCAACATGAATTAGGTCAAAAATGTCTCTTCCGATATAAAACACTAAAGGTGACTTAACATTTACCCATAAATCTAATAACTGTACAATTAGAATCCAAAACAAGTCCCACTGGTTTAGAAAACAATAAGAGTAACAACTAACTCTATTACATTGAAACAACCCTATCTGTGCATCCCAGTCCTCAAAAACTCATTTAGATTTGGGTTGTAACTGGTGGTGATGTGTCTGAGGGAGATCAAGTCATACAACTTTCTAAGAACTTCTTGGGACAAGCACAGCAATTTGAATTGGGCCATCCTGTGATTATCCAGGGATTACTGTTCTTAAAAAAATTAACCAGTCAATTACATAATTTAACAGCTTTTTAAAACAGACAAAGCATTGTGAAACCATGTAATGCTGCACTTTGTCTCTTCATTGATGTTTTGTTGCATATGCTTGCAATATGTAAACTGAGGTTTGCCCCATAGATTGAATGAACATATATTTGTAATACATATGTTTGATTTTCAGTAAGTGTTCAGACAGCTGTCCTGACATCCTGGAAGGGTAACCTATAAAGGGGAACTGAATTAAAGGTGTGTTTGTTAAAGAGGCATTCATTGATTGTGTCTCAGGGACAGGGCTGGGATCCAGTCTAGTCTATAAAGATGTCAAACTTGCACCCTTTCCTTATGTAGGGCCTTACTTTCAATCAGAGATGTATGGGCCTAGATAAAAGTAATGCACTATAAATGAAATAGGATGTTATCTACACCACACCATGCGATAATATTGGGACTCGCATCAAATTCTGGGTTGAATTCTCTTTGCGTCATGTCCAACGACACCTCTTCCTCTGACAGGCATCTGGATCAGACAAACAGCTCTCAAAGTCATCACTCTCTGATGAAATGACCCCGGCTCTGGGGTTTGTAGGAGGTGTGTCCGACCCAGAAGCCCCGCCGTCCCCCTCCTGCGCCCCCAGGAGGCCATTGTTGAGGCTGAGGACCCAGCCCAGCTTGTTGTGCAGCAGTTGGCGCAGGCCAGGTGGCAGTGGCAAGACACTCAGTGTATCTGGACGCTCAGGGAAGAGCCGGCGAAGGCGAGCACAGCACAGGTATTGCAGGGAGGTTGGTGCAAAACAGGAGCGGATCACCTTCATGCTACTCTTGGCAGCTGTGGAACACGCCATTGGGTAGAAGTGCTTGTTTTGTAGCTCTGTAGTCGCCACACCTACAGAAAAGAATAAAGAGAAACGTTACACACTCTTTCAGCTTGGGAATAAGGGTTGGAAAGGTTCGGAAACCTTCTGGTAAATTTCCAGAATATGCCCGGATATCTTCCATGGGAAGTTAAGCTTGCTTAAAGGACAATTCTGGTGCAAAATGAACCTAGGGGTTATGACAAATGGGTACCGAGTCGACCGTTCTCTGGGATATGTTTTCATGCTAATCGAATTTGCCCAGTTCTAGTGCAACCTGATAATTACCGTATAATGCTAGTTGTGAGGGCATGGATGAAGTAAAAAGAAATTGCTATTTTATACCACTAACAAGGCTCAAAATAGCACCACACTTCCATGGTAGCATGAACTATGCTCACAGTTCAGCTCACTTAGCACAGCGTTTGAAGTTCGACTGGTGCTATTTTGAGCGTTGCTAGTGGTATAAAATAGCATTTCTTTTTCTATTAATTTTTAACTACATTTTGCGCCAGAATTGTCCTTTAAATTCATCAAAAGGTTTGGTAACACTTAAGAATAAGGTACCATTTATAAAGGTTTTAAAATAACACTATTAATGGTTATCTTAGCATTTGTAAATGCAGTATAAACCCTCTGTAAGCACATTTGTCACAAAAGTTAAAAAGTGGGTCAGGTTGCCAGATATTGTTTTTCTTATGATTTTTAAGTTATTAATCATTTATAGATGCATTTCCAAATGCTTATAATGACACCTATTAACCTCATTTTAATGGTTGCAGTTGAACAATACAGTCATTTGTGATTATTTCTCCACTTTTAATTGTGATTTTGTAATGCTTTTATCTTTCCATTCAATATTTTATCTGAGTCATGGTGGATGTTTATTAAATGGTCTAACATGAAATCGTACGTAAGTGTACATACCATTGGTGTTTAGTCTTCTCATTTGATGTCAAATCTTCAAATTTACTTGCAGTCATAAAAGCCCACACACTGTGATATAGTGCACATTAACATCTGAATGTGTTTATTTATTGTCACTTTAAACTACATTTATGAGGTATAAAACTTTATGACACCTGAAATGAGACATTGAAGTGATGTGCCTATTACTATGTATAATGCGTTATCAACCTTAATAACACTTGAACGGTTACCTTATTCTAAAGTGGCAAGCCAATTACCAGTTATACATGTATGATAAACCTATATGACACATGAAAGGATACCTTATTTTAAAAAGATCCCCAAATTACCATTTATAAATGCATTATAAAGCCTTTACAACACTTGATCAGATACCTTATTCTAAAGTGACATGTCAATTACCAGTTATAAATGCATTATAAACACTTTATAACACATGAAACACTTTTTTTTTTCTCGCATTTTTCCCTATTTTACGTTCTTCCCAATTTCCATTAACCCTGCCTTGTCGGCAGCTCCACAACTAATTGTACAGAGCTGTGGGATGACAAGGGCAGCGCACATGGTTTATCTAACCACATGTCACCCAAGCCGCTGATTCTTTTCGCACGGTTCACCCAACACAGAAGCCTTTAGTTGGATCATGCACAAGACCAGGGGTCGGCAACATTTGATATGAAGTGCCCTTTTCAAAATATCTTGTTAATTAGTGTGCCATGTCAACATTAAGTTTAATTATGACATCACATCAAAATGTAATATCCAGGTAATCTGTCATTTTATTCCATAGCAACATTTGATAACATTTATTTCCTATAATCAGGACATTGTAATTATATCTGGAGTATGATACAAGGCTGCCATGCTTATGAAACATCCACATCTGAGTTGAAATCATTAACCTTACCAACATTAGACCAAACTTGTTTATCATCTTAATCTTTACTCAGTTATAATGGCAGTAAATATCAAAACAGGAGAATTAAGAGTAACAAACAGAAATATGACAAATATACAATATGCTTAATATGCCATGCTTATGAAACATCCACATCTAAGTTGAAATACGTAATCTTGTCAGCAATAAACTATTTTTTACATATTTATATGCACAGTTCCAATTTCGCATATGCTTGCAATGATATTCCATCATTTCAAAAAAGGTTGCAAATGTCAAAAAGGGAGAATTAAGTGTAACAAACACTATACAAGAATTCTGCCATAAAAACATCCACAACAAAGATGTACTGTATGTAAAGCAACCAGTCAGTGGATTTTAATTGGGGAGGCCGGGCTCGCATTACGTTCGGGACCGGAATGAATGGATCTTAATCGGGGACGCTGGGCTCATATTACCGTCCAGACTGGCGGAAACGGAACGGTATCACATAATGGGTTTGATGCGCTACACACCGTTCCATTCACTCCGGTCCCAAACGTAATGTGAGCCCGGTATCCCCAAAGGTCCACCGACCGCGGCTGATATAAAGTCATACGTGCTACATTAAACAGATGCCTACCAATGAATGTGATCCCTGGCCCTGCTTTTCTTTGCTGAACTCCATAATCTTGGATTCTTACTTTGTCACTTTAAGTTGCACACAAGCTTCGGAATGGTCAGTTGTCAAACGACTGCAGGATGGGCTGAGCACGCTTTGATATGTGAGAATATCTGCTCACAGACAAATGTTGATCCAAAGACTGTCAGCAAAGTCAATGCAATGTTCCTGAGACTGCAAAACTTCTCTGGTACAGATAATCAACAGGTGAAGTTGCAAGTTACGTAATCATGCCTTGCGGCAGATTCCAGCTGTTTCCGTAGCTCTGCAAACTTTGTCACCCACAGTGTTGAACTCCTCAACTCAATCAGCTGCATTTCCACATCCTATATATCCAGCCAGTCCATCAGAGATAAATCTAGTTCATGTCCATTAAAGCTATCAGGTTTAATCAAGAATGAGAACATAGGTCCATACTTCTAAAATTCCCTAAATCGTGTTGTAAACTCCAACTCAAGCCCGCTGATGTATTTGCATATTTCAGCGGTGCTGATGCTGTGCTCCGTGGACAGCTCCCTTAAGTGTCTGAAGTAGCTGAAAGTGGAGGTGGCAATGTGCTTGAAAAAATGTTCAGCTTTCCAACAAAAGCAGCCCATGTGTCGTACATGTCCAAATCTGTTTGCCCTGCACCTTGTAGGTGGAGATTAAGCTCGTTGTGGAGTCCCATAATGTCGGTGAGAAACATAAGTTTCACAACCCACTCCTCATCCTGCAGTTCAGGATATTATTGGCCTTTTTCAGCCAGGAAGGCCTTTATAGCATCAAAGCAGCCGACAAACCCGTCCAATACTTTCCTGCAGCTTAGCCACCTGACTGCTGTGTGGAATTACTATGTATTACATTCATGAATTTACAAATTCCAGATTTGCTTAGATAGAGTCTCATGTTAAATTTTTTTGCTACTCCATCACTCACCCTAGTGTTTGTATGATCCACCAAACTTCCATGTGATAGATCATCTAAAAGCAAGCAACATGTAAAATTATTTGCTGTTTCATAGTGTTTGTTTTTGATTTATGAGTCAACACAACTAATTACAGTTTAATTTTACTTGTTTTCTATAGGTAGAGAGGGTTTGTCATGAAGGTGGGATGGCCAGTGACACTCTAGTAAGATTCTGGTAAGATTAGGTTCAATGGTGTTTAGAAAAATAACCATAAATGCATCGACTCATTTGCAAAATTAGGACTATATACTGTGTTTTTACTCTGTATTTTGTACTGTCAGATCTTAGATCTTTGTGAGGAGGTAAATGTAAAAGCCCCCCTCCTCACTGACGATAACATGCAGAAACTGAAGAGCCTTGACAATGTCCTACTGTGGCTGCAGAAGAAATATAAACTATGAATGTCTCTCAGAACACAACATCACAGCCCAGGTAAGCATAATACAAGCCTTGGTAACAGGAAAAATACCCATAAAAAGCCCATAAAGTATTAGCACAACAAATGCATGGATCAAAGTTTATGTATAATAGTTTTTGTTTATTATGGATGAATGGAGCTAGCAAAAGTAGTATTATAGGTTGAGCAATGGGATATTACCGTTGTCTATAGATAATATGTTGCACTCTTCGTTAATGGAAATGACATCACATTTGTCAATATTTTTCTATTTGAACTTGACTCAAACCCCTAGTCTGTGCAACCCTACACTACACATGATAAGCAGACAGGTGAACAATGACTTGCAGAGGATACATTTTTGGATAATCTGGTCCTGTATCTGTTTATGCTGTACTTACAATTTGCACATTCTCGCTCAACGAGGAAGTATAGACCAGCATGCTGTAGAGACTAATTAGGGTTTTAACCTTGTTTTATGTTAAGGGTTCATTAAAAAAATCAGTTTAGTTGGAGTTTGTAGCAGTAAAGTACTGGATGTTTGATCCCATACCAACTGATGTATGTCTACTTGTCTTCCTCCTTCCCTAGGACTAAGATGACCCAGCTGCCCAGCATGGCTCCCAGGCCTCCCAACACACCCACCCAGAATGTCTCCGCCCTTGCCTCACCTCTTCTTACCCTCATCTCATCTCCTGTTTTTTGTCTTATTCTATCATTCCTGCTGGACCAACCTGCCAACAGCAACTCATACATTCCAAGTTCCTCTGTAGCTGCTTTTGAGAACTCCTTAGCCTATCAAAGGTCCCCAGTGTGACTCCATGACCCTGTCTTGCATGTTTCATTTTCATATCACAGATATTCTTCATGACCTCCTGCATGATTTCAGCAAAATATTCTGGCAGCACTCAGGATTTTCTTTTTCAAAATAAAGGCCATTGTTGGAATGCCATGGAAAGTGTTCAATTTCAATATTGCTTTTATTTTGCAAAAGAAAATCTGAGTTAGTGCTGCCAGCATTATATCCTGCTGCTAGAAGAACAGCAATGAATGTTTGTTTGCCCATCACTAGTATTTATGCAGCATTTTTATGACAACATTCTTGAGATAAATGTATTATTTTCTTATGGCCTATGATAATGATATATAAATAACCTTAATTATTTCCATAAAGTTATTGTTTTGTTAACATTTGTAGTGTTGTAAAAGGTTTTCAACGCAGTTATAAATGGTAATTGGCACACCACTTTAAAATAAGGTAACCTTTCAAGTGTTTTAAAGGCTTTACAATTAATTTATATATGGTAATTGACACCTCACTATAGAATAAGACGTTTCGAGGTCCGCATGGCGTAGTGGGCTAAGTTGCTCCATTGCAGGACAGTCTACATCATAATGGTCTTGGGTTCGAGCCTGACCTTGGGTTCTCTGACTTTCCCCAGGCCTTCTGTACGAGACAGTGCAAATTGGCAAAGCAGTGCCTGGGATTTGGGTTTGAGTCAGATTATCTATCAGATTATCTATCCTGCCACATCACTCTCCAGTAATTCATTTTTTTCATATTGGGCGCCTATAAATTAAATTGCGGAAGTACAGTCTGTGAATGTATTCATCTTGTGTATGATCAAACTAAAGGCTTGTGTTGGGTGAACAGTGCAAAAACAAATTGGCGGTTCTATCGTGCCACATGTGGTTGGATGAACCATGTGCTTGTGTAGTGGATTTTTAGATGTTTACAGGACTGACTATAGCAGATTCCACAGCTGTCTAAAGACTGGCATTCTCTCACACTCTTTTGAGGACTGCCTGAGTGAGCCCTGGAAGGAAGGGGGATCAAACCCCCCACTATGGGTGAAGACAACAGGAAGCTGATAAACTCAACATTATACTGTACATCATGATGTCATATGGTGCTTGCTAGATCGTCCCATAAAGGGAGTTTAGGTTTTATTACATGTAAGGTTATATGATTTCTCCACAGAGCAATTAGGAGAGACAAATGCTAACTTTCCACTGTGAAGCATATTTAAATGTTATAACTCAGTTCTTTTGTTACAGCCAGAATAGCGCCGCCAAGTCGACGCATAATCTAATCATATTCATTTGTTCCATTTGTTCCAACTCCAGCCAGTGAACTGATCTTAATTTCGTATGCAGCGGGGGATATGTGGGTGTCACCTCTTCGGTGGGGATATAAAAGTATTTGTTTATGTTGAATCAAATGAGTTCTCTTTAACAAGGCTCCTGGCCCACATCAGTGCATGCCATAGAAATTGTGTAAAGTAATGGTAGATTACTAGACTGGAACATATAGGATTTGCTTAAATCGTATTTAGGAGTTTTGACGACAGGTATTATTGGTATTATTGTAATTGTGTAATTCTTTGTCCGGTTAAAGTGTTGTACTTTGATGACCTTTATCTGGAATTAAATGTTATTCAGTTTACCAAGTTCTGTCTGTGACATTCTAAATCATTTCCCAGGATATCTCCGGTATTTTGTTAAACCACCTTTTGCTTTAATTACAGCCTTTAGTCTGTTGGGATATGTCTCTACTAACTTTGGACATCTAGACGTTGCAATATTTGACACTCTTCTTTGCAGAACTGCTCAAGTTCAGTTATATTTGATGGTGACCATTTGTAGACAGCTGTCTTCAAGTCATTCCACAGATTTTCAATGGGGTTTAGGTCTGGGCTCTGACTAGGCCATGCAAGGACATTCACCTTTTTCTCCTTCAACCACTGTGGTCAGTTTTGCTGTGTGCTTTGGGTCATTGTCATGTTGGAAGGCAACTCTTCTTCCCATTGACTGGCAGAGAGCAGCAAGTTTTCCTCAGGAATTTGACAGTATTTAGCCCCATCCATTTTTCATTCTATCTTGACAAGTGCTCCAGTCCCTGTTGCAGAGAAACAACCCCATAACATGATATTACCACCTCCATGCTTTACTGTAGGAATGGTGTTATTTAGATGGTGAGCTGTATTGGATTTTCTTTATCACTTGGCGTTGAGGCCATACAATTCCATTTTAGTCTTATCTCACCATAACACCTTTTTCCACATTGCCTTAGAATCATCAAGGTGCATTTTGGCAAAGCTTAGTCATTACTGCATGTGGCCTTTCTTGAGGAGTGGCTTTTTTCTTGCAACCCTCCTATACAAGCCACATTTGTGAAGAATTTGTGATAATGTTTTTATATCATTTTTTTGTATCCATCTCGTGACTTGGTACTGCCTGTCCACAATTTTATCCCGTAGACCGTTTGACAATGCCTTGCCACTCAGAGTTGATTGTTGGCTTCAGTTGCACTACCAAGGACTGAAATGCTTCAGGAAAAGCTTGTTTCATGCGGAGCTAATCAAAATGACCACAGCTGATCACAGTTGAAAGTCAATTGGCTTTGTGTGCTATTGTTAAGGTGAATAACCACACCTGGTTGGGTTTACAAGTCATTTTTAGGAGGGGGGTGATTCTTTTTCCAACTCAGTGATTCTGTTTTTTAATTTGTAATTTATTTTTTCTGACAAGTTGGTATTATATCTTTCACTTGGTTGTTATGGTTGTTATTGGTTGTACATACAGCTGAAAACATTCGTGCAAAAACAACAAAAGTCCAATGCTAAAGGACATTCCCAAAATGCCTACAGGGCTCTCCTGCGTCTGCATTATGACAAATCAGACCACTCTTTGGTTCCTTGGTCATAGCTAGAAGAGATACAGCTCATAGTGACACGAAATTTGACACCACTATGCCGATATATCTTTCGGGCTCTACTATACACCACAGTATGAGGGTTTATAGGGCTTTGTTTACATGTATAGACTGTATATAGATTAGTTCTCTATCCTAATGTTTAATTATTATTATGTTGATTATTATTATGTTGGGAGTCAGCAGCAATGAGATCATTAATTACTTTGATGAGGGCAGTCTCAGTGCTGTGCTTGGCTCGGAACCACGACTGGAGAGGTTAATTGTGGTCGTGATTGGTCATGTGACATGGTCATTTGGTGACTGCAGGCTCCAGGATTTTAGCCAGAGATGGGAGGCTGGAAAGGTGCTGGTATTTGTTTAGATTATCCAGATCTAGTGTGACTGCAGCTATTTTGAGTGAAGGTGGAACAGCACCATTCAGCAGAGAAGTCACAATACCCACCACAAGTACCGGCAAGTGGAAGATGGTCAGTGCGGTTTCTGAATTTAAAACAAACTCCTGTTTGTTTGCCTTGCCGAGGCAAACAAAAAAGATACTAATTTCACCTTTAGTATTTTTAAGTATTGACATGCAGTGTTGGATAATAGGAATTCCAGTTGTTCTAGAATGTTGGTGGGTCAGCCGGACAGTGAACGCTCCATGTTTTGAATTCCAAAGGAATTTCTCTGCCATGAGGAAATTATGACTGAGGGAAGCTGGATAAAGTGACATAAAATACAAAACCAAACCCTGTAAACAATAAAAAAAATGCAGTTTTGCTTGAGGAGTGTAGCGAGAAACAGATTTTAGTACATAATTAGGAATATTTGATAGGGCACAGGGATCAGTTCCCTTTACTGGTTTTGCAACACTACATTGGGCAGCATCTGGACTCCCATCCAAGTGCCAATCCTACAAACCCTTTAGAGGCAAACTAACATCTTAAAAGGATTTATAAAACAGGTCCTCGACAAAGAAATCCTTTAACTTTTATTAACAAAACAATGTTTGTTTTGTAGCCCATGATAATGATCTGAATGTTCCTCTGCCCTACTGGCCCCCTTTGCTCTGTTATCACTCAAACCTCTGTAATTACCTATACATTTGCGGTTCTTGAAGAAGGTGAGGGTTCCATGCCAGGTGTCCAGGTGCACTCCAATTATGGAACCCTGGCCAAACCTTGAAGAGAAGTTGACTTTGTCTCCTTTATGATGCAAAAGACCTACAAAAAGAAGAAACCATTTTATTGTTGTGATCAGAGACGTGGTGTAAAGTTTGTTCAAATACAATATCTTGGAGCTTTTCATGCTATTACCGGTGATAATTGAGGGTTCGAGGGTACACCTAACTCTTTTCTCCCCTCTGCAATACGGTTTTGCATGTACATTGCCCAATAGACTACATTGTTATACTATCCATACGAGCAAAAAAAAATTTCACGACACTTACAAAGGTTATATGTGTATATATAAATATACCTATAACAAAATACACTCACCTAAAGGATTATTAGGAACACCATACTAATACTGTGTTTTACCCCCTTTCGCCTTCAGAACTGCCTTAATTCTACGTGGCATTGATTCAACAAGGTGCTGAAAGCATTCTTTAGAAAAGGTGGCCCATATTGATAGGATAGCATCTTGCAGTTGATGGAGATTTGTGGGATGCACATCCAGGGCACGAAGCTCCCGTTCCACCACATCCGAAAGATCTATTGGGTTGAGATCTGGTGACTGTGGGGGCCATTTTAGTACAGTGAACTCATTGTCATGTTCAAGAAACCAATTTTAAATGATTCGAGCTTTGTGACAAGGTGCATTATACTGCTGGAATTAGCTGTCAGAGGATGGGTACATGGTGGCCATAAAAGGACGGCCATGGTCAGAAACAATGCTCAGGTAGGCCGTGGCATTTAAACGATGCCCAATTGGCACTAAGGGGCCTAAAGTGTGCCAAGAAAACATCCCCCACACCATTACACCACCACCACCAGCCTGCACAGTGGTAACAAGGCATGATGGATCCATGTTCTCATTCTGTTTACGTCAAATTCTGACTCTACCATCTGAATGTCTCAACAGAAATCGAGACTCATCAGACCAGGCAATATTTTTCCAGTCTTCAACTGTCCAGTTTTGGTGAGCTCTTGCAAATTGTAGCCTCTTTTTCCTATTTATAGTGGAGATGAGTAGTACCCGGTGGGGTCTTCTGCTGTTGTAGCCCATCCGCCATAAGGTTGTGCGTGTTGTGGCTTCACAAATGCTTTGCTGCATACATCGGTTGTAACGAGTGGTTATTTCAGTCATAGTTGCTCTTCAATCAGCTTGAAGCAGTCGGCCCATTCTCCTCTGACCTCTAGCATCAACAAGGCATTTTCGCCCATAGGACTGCCGCATACTGGATGTTTTTCCCTTTTCACACCATTCTTTGTAAACCCTAGAAATGGTTGTGCGTGAAAATCCCAGTAACTGAGCAGATTGTGAAATACTCAGACCGGCCCATCTGGTACCAACAACAATGCCACGCTCAAAATTGCTTAAATCACCTTTCTTTCCCATTCTGACATTCAGTTTGGAGTTCAGGAGATTGTCTTTACCAGGACCACAGCCCATAATGCATTAAAGCAACTGCCATGTGATTGGTTGTGTAGATTACACATGAAGTACACAGGGAAATACATTTTTATATAAAAATTAAAACAAGTTGCAGAACTTCAGAGTAAACAATGTAGGTATATGTACAATTAGTGCAACAGAGTCTGGTATGTATAGTGGCAAGGCAAATCAAATTAAGTAATTAACACTTTGCATTACTGTGCAAATGTATACTGTGCAAATGGCAGACAACAAGTTATTGTGCAGATCAGTGTGTGCAAAGGTACCATGGGCAATTCTAAGGCACTAGAGCAAATGGGCAGAGGTAGTGTGTGTGTGGGGGGGTCAGCATTTACATGATTTGGGATGCACCAATTCTGATACTAGGATCGTAAATGTGTCCGATACTGGCCAAAGATAGAGGATTAAGTATCGGCATATGGAGTCCAAGTCCATTATCCGATACCATGTCCTAATAAGGTGCAGTAAACATGAGAGTTGTGGTAGTGATGGGTCGTTCAGAACGAAAACAAAGTTAATCTTTTTTTTTTATCCTTACTGCATTAACAATGAATAGTGGTCTAAGTATTAGGGATGCACCGATACAACTTTTTCATTGCCAATACGATCCGAGTACTGAACTTTGAGTACTGATCTGACACCATTGTTTTAATGCTACATTATGTAAAACTTGCACCCCCCCTTTTTTCTGTCAGACTTAATAAGAGACATGGGACACGTGTCTGATCTCCGAATGTCTGTAGCGAATGTAATGACAGGTACATCTTTCAGCAAATCCAACAAGTAATCTTACTCTACAGTACCGTTAGGGAGGGCTGTTTCAAACACATTACCTCAGCTAGGCTGGAGTGCGTTTCTCGAAAGCATCGTTAGCCAACTATGGTCGCAAGTTCCGTCATTACTAACATAGTCCAACGATTTGGTGTTTCCCGAAACCATAGTTCAAACGAACATTCGCAAACTGCATCGCAGACTTGTGTGGTTAGAACGACAGCTCCTGACCTGTGGTTAGAAGCATCGTTCCTTGTTAGTTTGTTGTGTCGACGTCGTTGATTTC
>JACXGM010030482.1:0-13274 GCA_016801145.1 Umbra pygmaea
ACACACACACACACACACACACACACACACACACACACACACACACACACACACACACACACACACACACACACACACACACACACACACACACACACACACAACGTTATAACCTACATGGTTTGCAGACCAGGTTGTCTGGGCCTAGTAGAACTTCATAGTAGAACTTTATATGTGTGCTAAACCTTTAGCTAAACATATGGAGGTAGCTAGCATGCTGCCTTTGATTTACTATGGTTATGGTTATATGTGTGCTAAACCTTTAGCTTAACATATGGAGGTAGCTAGCATGCTGCCTTTGATTTACTATGGTTATGGTTATATGTGTGCTAAACCTTTAGCTAAACATATGGAGGTAGCTAGCATGCTGCCTTTGATTTACTATGGTTATGGTTATATGTGTGCTAAACCTTTAGCTAAACATATGGAGGTAGCTAGCATGCTGCCTTTGATTTACTATGGTTATGGTTAAATGCATGCTAAACCTTTAGCTAAACATATGGAGGTAGCTAGCATGCTACCTTTGATTTACTATGGTTATGGTTAAATGCATGCTAAGCTAACCATCAGCGCTGTCAATTGTTTCCAGCCTATCAAGAACAAGTGGGCTATACAATTAACACAGGTTAACAGGAATGGGTTATGTATTACCCTCCGCCAAAAAAAGAAAAAACTAAATGTTGGCAAGTATGTGGTAGCCTATGCTGATTACTGCATGCTGCATGTCATTGACGAATATAATGACTAATAATCAGGTTGTTTAAACAAAGATTATGCTGCAAGATGTTTTTTTTCAACTACATTTAAGTTCCCTGTTATAGACTAACAGGATTATAACAAGCAATATTAAAAATATCCAGTTTATTCCCATTAATTTCTGTTTATTCCCGTTAATTCCCATATATTCTCGTTAATTCCCATGGCAAGTTTCCAACTTGGAAAATTCCCAGAATCTTGCGACTATATTTGCCTCTCACCACTTCATTGTCCAATAGAAGTATAAAATGCCTCAAAGAAAACAAACTCACCACTTTAACAGGTACACATCTGGTATCTGGTTGGATTGCCTGTTGCCTGTTAACAGACTGAATTGTTTGTAGCATGGATTAACTAGGTGCTGAAAATGTTTATTTTGGATTTTGGTCCATGCTGGCTCAATAGCATCACACACTCCCTGCATTTACCTGGGCATTTGGGTGATTAGATCCAGGAACCTTTTTGACCTCAGTCAGATACCCACAGAACTGCCACTCAGTTTAGTTGTTTTCTTTGCATAACTTTGTCAAAACTAGGTGGAGTGCATGAAAACACTAGGTGGTCAGGAGTTTCTGAGATGCTGGAACTACCAAGTCTGGCACCAACAATCATGCCATGTGCAAAGTTAAATATGTCACTAATTCTGCTCATTCTATCAAATAGTACCTGTATGCTTTGATGAGTCTCTATCTGCTTTTCACAGCAAAACTGGCCTCATCGCTCCGTTTGAAGTAGACATCTATTGTCGTAAAAACTTATGGGTATTTAAAAAAAACAATAATAATAATAATAATCCATCACCCCTTAGCACTACCCCTACTACTGGGTTAGGTTGAGGTTTAGTGGTTAAAGATAGGGTTAGATAGATTAGAATTTATGGAAAATATGATTTTGAATGGGAATAATATTAGGGATAGTGTGTTTGTGTGAGGACGTCTGTTTCCATCCCTGACAAAAACAGAAGGTCTGTCTGTGTTGTTGGAAAGTGTTAGCGCAGAGTCAGGCGCACAAACACATGGCCTTAACACTCTGGTGCTGGTGTTTACTCGACCACTCTTACCTCCCTAGGAGGCTGGACACACAAAGGTCTTTGAAGTCGCTGTGTGTTGAGAGGCAGCCACTCTCGGGAAAACTGAGTGCGTAGAGGCAGTCAAGCAAATAAAAGCTTTTCAAGTTTCAACACACAAAACAACAACACACATGTCGACAGACACACCCATGCATATGTGAATGCGCACAAACACACAAAACACATGGACCCAATGAAGACTGTAAGAACTGAACAACTCAATATAAACATTCCAGTCAATTGGGTTGTTTATCTGAGGCTTTCCAGTATTACTGTCCCTATTCGGACTGTGATATTAGTCCACCGACTGAGCGCTGTAGCTAAATCAGACGACTGCAGCTGATGTCTTCAGCAGGTGTAACACACTGCCATAGTGCATGATCTTAGAATAATAAAATAACATAGCCTTCTCCCCTGAACCGCGTATGAAGCATAGGGTCCAAGACACTGGATAGCCCTAATATGCTCTGGCTGTGGATTGCCCCCTGTTCCAAACTGTCATATTCTGTTGCTGTGAAATGAGATTTTCTTAGACTGAAACCTGAGAAGGTTGCCAACGCTTTGATATGGAGCTTGTGGTGGGTTACGTTTCCCCCGTCAGATCGTACTGGGCTCCTTCTCTTCCCTCTACTGTTCTTCCTGTCAGTTATTCTTTCTCTTCTCTCTCGATCTTCCTAAAATTCATCATCTTTCCTCTGTTTATTGTTTCCCTTCTCTTCATCCTTTGTTTCTCTTATATTTTTCTCTTCTTTTTCACATTCAGTCAATGCACAGGTAGAACCAAGAATTAAAACAAAATCAAATCCAACTTTTTTTTAAGGTTGATTTTATCATATTTGTGTACAGTATGCTTTGGGTGAGATAACAATTGAACATTAATTATTGTTTGTGGACACACTGTATGCTGTATTATATTGTGTATTAAAAGCCAGAGGTGTCCACCTGAAATGTAGCACTGTCGTATAGAGCCATATTACTGGCAGCATCATCACTGTTGTAATGTTGGTAGATAGGAACCACACGCAGAGTGTATCAATGTTAGAAGTTCAATAAAGGCTCATTGCAGGTTTAACTTAAACAGCTTAAAATCGTTGTGCCGGTCATGTTTTCGACATGACAGTCACTAAAAACACCTTGTCAGAGCATTTTATTATTTCCCAACTCAGCCAACGAAAGTTTTCTAAAACTGTCCCAAGTTTTCCCAAGGTGTTTTTATTGACTGTCATGTCCCAAACATGACTGACACAACAATTTTGAGGTGTTTAAAGGAGAATTCCGGGCGATTTCAAAATGTAGCTCTGTTGTTTGCATATCTGAAGTGCTGTCAGTAGCGTTAATAACTTAAACAATCTGTATTGCCAAAATCGTGTTTACCTTTTGCTCCAGTATACAACCATTACGCATTTACGGGGCAAGTTAAAAAGTGTGCTTTGAGCCTCTAAACATGTTCCAAATGTCATTACTAGTCCATATCCATTTGCAGTGATTCTATAGTTTACCATTTTCCAGTGAAATCAACACTAGTCAATTGTTGAATTTATACAATGCAATAATCCAAAACATATTTTTTCCAACCAAATAACGATTTCCCGTGCTTATGTCCATAAAATACTTTCACAACATTGATCGGCTGTAACCTGACATACACAGCTCCCAACAGTTCAAGAGTTATTGCGCATAGGTAACTAAGCAACAGTGTAGACTGTCGTGAGCTGCCAAAGAAGCGATGTCAGGTTACCTGGCCGACTTGCTACATTATATTGACATAACCACGGCAAATAGTTTTTTTGCGGAAAAAATACGTTTTGGAATATTGCATTGTATGACTTCGACAATCGACTAGTGTGGACTTCATTGGAAAATGGCAAATAAACAGAGGTATGTACACAAAATTATTTGTTCAAATTCGCTGTGTTCACTAAAAGGAATCACTGCAAATGAATATGGACTAGTAATGACATTTCGAACATGTTTAGAGGCTCAAAGTAGAGGTCGACCGATTATGATTTTTCAAGGCCGATACCGATAACGATTATTGGAAGACCAAAAAAGCCAATACCGATTAATCAACCGATTATTATTATTTTTTGTGGAGAAATAATGACGTTTCAAAAATACTCAAACTATTCTTAATATAATACACAAAGTAGTTTCAAATCTCAAATAAGTATATCAAATTATATACATTTGTTCAAACAAAATGCAAAACAAATGGCAAAACACATAGTAGGCATAGTACGATTTGTTTTTGATACAACTTTGCCTATAAAATCTGTTTTGTAAAAACAATCACTTGGCTTTTGCCTTTTTAATCTGTGCATTTTGATAGTTGTCCTTTTATTAACCAATCATATTTGGTGGTGCACAACGGGAGTACAGATATGACATAATTTCCAGAAGCACTTGATAAATATATCTGGTTTCAAAATCAATACACAAATATGACAAAGAATATAAATATAACAAAAGCATTAAATGAGAAAAATGGGATTTCTTCTTTAACTACAGAATTATTCTCTTGTGCAATGAGTTGGAATAGCCAAATGTTCTTCTCTCTTTTCGCCACCATCTGACTCAACATCAGAAATAGGCTACTTTGAAAACGACGTTTGAGAACACTAGCGACATATATTCCCTGCTAACATGAATCCCTTTTGATTAAATGTGGTAGTAAAAAAAACTGTAATCTGTGTATCGTTTTGAATAGGCATCGTATTTTGACACGTTTTATGTGCGCAAAAGTGCGCAACAATGACTGTGCATTGTTGAATGGACATATTAAATCAGCACTGGTTTGGTATCAGTACCCGATTTTGATCTACTGTTGGCTGATCTGATGATTAATTATAAATCCCCCCTATTCATATGTAACGCAATATAGCTCGTTAACCCTTGTGCAGCAGTTTTTTTCTAAAAACAGGTCGTTTTTCCCTAAAAACAGGTCGTTTTTCCCTAAAAACAGGTTGTTTTTCCCTAAAAGCCTTGAGGAAAACAGAACGGATAGAAGTTTTGGCTTGTAAAAAAATGGGTTATGTCGGAATTAAAGCACTGAACCCACGATTGTAGACTACTATTAACCATGTGAAGCTAACAAGTGATTATATGCGACTGATTTTAATTTATCCCCTTTCATGCTAGCTACAAACTTACCAAGTCTAACGTTAGCCGCGAGTGTAATGTTAACTAGCGTCAAATGCTGTATGTTTCCTGTTATTCTAACATTCGTTTTCGGGGCATCAGAGAGCAACGCAGGCATATCAGTGGCGCCGAAATGAGGCACAGAAATCCGCGTTGCTATTCGGTCCGGTAGATACGGGTAGTTAAAGCACAGGTGCCATATTAGCAGCGGGTCTATTCTGTACCAACCATAGACTGTTACCAACCCTAGCAACGACGCTAGCAAAGCAAAGCCAGTCCTTCACAAAGCCAGTCCTTCACGGTGGTCTCTTTTAACTTCTTTCTCTGCATTGAGTTGACAACCCTCTCAAATATAGACAAACAAATGGAACAAATAATAAAAGTCTCAGATCCACTGTATGTGATTGCAAAATTCTAGCCTAATTATTGTGACATGACAGCTATGAATATCCAAAGTAGCCGAAAGTCATGTCGCCAATTCATTTTTTTCTCGAAGTTGGCAGTAACATGTCATACGTTTTTTCATTAAATAGGATTTATAAGAATTTAATCCTTACTGTTTTCTCAGATGAACAGCTCCTTCCTTAGTCACTGGTCTGCTCACTCTGGTAATTGACTCTAGGAGCAGCGTGCATCGTACACGTGTTTCACAACATCAACAACAGGGCCTGGCGACCAGGCTGCCCGCAAGATGCGCCTGCTTATTAATCGGCTTGATATTGGCCGATGCCGATTATGTAAAAAATGTCAAAAGATCGGCTGATTAATCTGCACACCGATAAATCGGTCGACCCCTAGCTCAAAGCACATTTTTTTACTTGCCCCATGAATGCGTAATGGTTGTATACTGGCAGCAAAAGGTGAATGCGTAATGCTTTATAACGCTACAGACAGCACTTCAGATATACAAACATAGCTACGGTTTGAAATTGCCCGGAATTCTCCTTTAAGGGTCTGAAGTAGGGGTGCAACGGATTAAAAACCTCACGGATCCGATCGTTTCACGGATCAAGTCACGGATCGGATCATTTTTCGGATCAGAAAAATAAAAAAATAAAAAATAATTGGAATTTGGGTTAGTTGTTTTTATAATTTTCAGTGGTTTTGATGAGCAATATGAGAAAGAAATGTGGTTAATATTAATTGTTGTTTAGGTACATTAAATCACGTTAAGCCTTTTCTTCGCCATAGGAGCCAATGAAGAAGAAAACTTTAACGTGAGATTACTTCTATCATCGTTGGATTTCGGTTTAGTTATTTTGACAGGCTTAAGTGTTCATAACAAGATATGGCCATGAGAAATTTGGTGATGATGGGATGTCGTAAAGTGGCTCAAACACTTTCAGCATGTGTTTAAAGTCCTCCTTTTGCACAACAGAATATGGCCTTATGTCTGCACCTATTAACACACCGATAGCGTTTGTGATGGCTTTAGCCCAGTCTGATTACTTGCTTAAATGCCATGGTGATAAGCGGTTATTTTGGAGCTTTCGTTTTCACTCCTGTCAGTGAAACACCAGGGTGATGTCGCTTCAAATGCGTGGCCATGCTTGATGTGTGTCCACTGTCATATCGCTTTCTTGTGCCACAGTGCCTAGACACTGTTACGGTTTTATCCACCAACCTCTTTCCTTTATCATTATATTTAACAGGGAAACCAGAATGCTCCCATACAGGTGATTTAAATGACGCAGGGCGTTCAAGCTCCTCCGTTCCTCCGCTCGCCATGACCATGCTGTGAGCGGACTGAACATGCTCACAACTTTTTTTTCAGAAATCAATCCGCGGATCACGTGTGTGCCGAACCTAAGATATTGATCCGAACGGATCACGGACCAATGACGATCCATTGCACCACTAGTCTGAAGTGTTCCTTTAAGGCTTATACTGTATCTTTAAGGCCTGTCTTCTTTAGATAGCTTAAGGCTTAAGTTGATATATGAAGCAACATCACAGCTCCAACAACAACTCACAAATGACAGAGGGGAACATAAATACAGTTTATAAATGGACACTGACACAAATTGAGATATTTTGGTTGTTTTTCTAAATATATAAAAGTTACAGGTAAATAATTAATATGGGCTTAAAGTGCACTTTCTCTGCTTTCATTTGAGGGCATCTACATCCAAATTGGAGGAAGGGTTTAAGATTTACTACTTTTTTATATGTAGCCACCTGTTTTTCAAGGGACCAAAAAAGTAATTAGACAATTGACTAAAAAACTGTTTTCCAGAGAGGTGTGGGCAATTCCTTGTTTATTTCCTCATCAATTAACCAGGTGAAAGGTCTGTGGCATTCACATTTTGAACCTGTTAATGTGGACACACATCATGTGCTCAAAGGAGATCTTAATGGAAGTGAAACAGGCCATTCTCAGGCTGAGTGATGGTCAGATCATTTGGAGTGTCCAGAGTACAGTTTGGTACATTCTGAGAAGATAATAGTGCACTGGTGAGGTTTGCAATACAAAAAGGCCTGGCCTGGTGGTGGATAATCGTAGGATTTGTTCCATGGTAAAGAAAAACCCTTCTAACATCCAGCTGAGAACACTCTAGAACACTCCAGGAGGCAGGGCCGTGCATAGACCTTCTGAGGGGCACGTGTCGAAACTGGAAAAAGGGCACCCCCTCCTTTATATATATATATATATATATATATATATATATATAAAATATACTCACTATTTATAACAGCCTTAATATTAGTATAGATATACAGGGTTTCAGGGCATCATTAAACCTAATTATAACAGCAACCTTCTGTGTGCCATGTGCTTGAAGAGGTTTATTACTGTGATCCAATGGTCTGTTATTCACTACACTTTCCCGAAAATAAGCCAGCAATGAGAAAATATATATGTGAAAAGTTGCACTGAAAAGCATATTAGAATGATTTCTGAATGATCACTTGACACTGAAGAATACTTAATTGGAGCAATAATGCAGAAAATTCAGCTTTGATAGAAATAACAGACATAAATAAATTACATTTTAAAATATATCCAAATAGAAAACAGTTATTTTAAATTGTAAAAATATTTCACCATAATATTGTTTTTGCTGTTGGATCAAAAAAAGAATTACATTATTCATGTTAAAATACAAAGATTTCACAGTGATCTGATTCTGTAATGTTTTTACTACTACAACATTACTGTACAACATTTATACATGTGAAGACGAGCCGAGAGTACAGCATATTATACTGTAAATAGAAAAATGAGCTAGACTAGATAGCTAATATGTGCATATTAACAGCCTTGAATTTACCAGTATTTAATATTATTACCATAACATGATTAAAAGTTAATAAATTAGGCGTATCAGCCATCACAAATCAAAAAAGAAATATGTTACCTATGACGAGTTTCACTCGTCGCTTTGTGTAAGTTCCATTACGAAACAGCGTGGGGGCACACCTGCGTTTATGATTTCCTGATGGTAAAAACAAATTATATGTTGTTGAGTTACTTTTTTACAAAAGTCAAACTCAAATGCAGTTACGGGTTTTAGACCAGCATATTTGTGCAAATGTGTATTTAAAACGGCACCGGCGGCATCACATTACATTTTCATCAACAGGTTACAAACTAGTTTGTTGTAACTATATGGGTGCTCAGTTTTTCCTGTTGTAAAATACATTTGGCCAAAATTTACAAAAGATGAAATGCGTATGCACAGGCTACGTAAGTGTAGGCTATATTGGCAATAACTAGATGGCAAATGCTAGACGTCTCTCGTCCCACATGTCTTAGTCAGACATCAAATAAGTAAAATATTGCCTTTATAGACATAGTGTTTAGTACTTATTCAAACATCAAGATCTTTGTTTACCTTTGCAAAACTTCGATCAGCTGCCTGCTGATGTGCGGCTGCTGCGGAACTGTAGTGCATTCCGTCAAGATAGAGGGGGCGGAGTTATCAGGTTTACTGACAGTTTTAGGAGCGAACAAGATATACACAAGCTCTTTTTAAGAAATTCCATTGGCTAAATATTTATAAAACAGACAGAAAGACGTAAAGGGTGACCAATAGCATTGATTTATTGAAGAAGAAAAAAACACGACCACCCAAAAAAAGGGCACTTCGGACAAAAAGGGCATGTGCTCTGCACAGGTTGAGCCCTACCTGTGCACGTGCCTGCCAGGAGGTAGGTATATCATTATCCAAGTGTACCATAAAGAGAAGACTTCACAAGTCAGAGGGTTCACCCAGTATGAAGAACACTCCAGGAGGTAGGCATATCATTATCCAAATGTACCATAAAGAGAAGGCTTCACAAGTCAGAGGGTTCACCCAGTATAAAGACCGGGGCCTCACTGCAGCAGCAGTCAGCCTGGACCTTCTGACAACTCAGTTGTGCGCTGGAGGTGGACAAGGGCAGCATTCCATATCTCCTCCGTGTGCCTGAACCACTCATCCACCACAGGAGCCTGGGTCAGGCTGGGATGCCAAGGAGCGAGGGCCTGCTGGAACCCCAACACACACTGAAAGGGCATGAGGTTGGTGAAGGACTTGCAGACGTAGCAGAAACGATATCCTCTGGTATCCTATAGCGGTAGAAGACATGGGTGAAAGGTGCGTCCTTGGTCTGTAGGGCCGTAGCTGGAAGAGGGAGCAGACAGCAGGATTTAGCAAACCGGTCTACATTGACCAGGATGGCAGTATTTCCCCATGAGGGGGAGGGTCTGTCAAGAAATGAATGGATAAATGAGATCATGGTTGTAGTGGGAACTGGCATTGACTGTTGACTCTTGTTTGTTGTTGAGTGACTATTAAGACTATCTTATATACTTGTGTATATCGAGCCATAGGTTAGTATACAGTGCAGCGATTGCTGCTAGGAAAAATCTGACAGAATTATAAAAATCACTTAATTTCATAGCCCCAAGTTTTAACGTCGACTTATCCAGGAGTCATAGCATATTTCATAATGGTTGGTCAAAAAACTGTGCTCGAAATTTACACCAGATTGACTTATACACAAGTATATACGGTAAATATGATTCCTCTGTAGGATTATATATTATTATTGTTTATAAGGAATCATGCAAAGTTTACCACTATTGATTACTCATTTGATACATCCACCACACACTATGGTGCATCTATACAGGCATCGACCATCACACCTGATTTGTGTTATCTATATATGGGGCCTGAATTTTACACACAACTCTGATGATGGTCTAATGAGTGTGTGGTGCTTCACATGTTTTCTGAGAATATATATAAACCGTATTTAGCGTGTTATTGTTTTATAATGATAGTTATTCAGAAATAACCTAAAAAATCTGTCTTGTGCACCAGGTGCCAGGTGGGTACCTAATTATTAATACATGAAACTTTATGAATTGAACTGTAGCTGGGCTAAATACAAAAGTCCAGATCACTCTTAAATAGCATTATATGAACTAACAGAGTAATTTCAGATGAATTACGCCTATGAATCGTAAGCCAGTTGTTGCTACATTTAGCTGAAATAGAAAATATATCTAAATAATGCACCATAGTTGTTATTTGATCACATACTTATTTCAGGTTGAGAAACCATATAGATTAAAGTTGCAAAATAAATAATATTCTTTCACATTTAATTCTTTTAGATTTCTATCAGTTATACTACGGACAATGTTTGTTCAATTATAGCATGGAGCTAATTATTCAGTTGTTCATGATCTGATGAGGAGTTGAAGGACATGTATTGTGCACCACAGAAGGTGGATTGTGTATTGACAAGAGCTGCCATGGCAATAAATGTTTGGCTGTGTTAGGACAGCACCCATTGCTCAGGAAACAGGTGTGAGTGTGTGTGTGTTTGCGTATGTGTGTGTGCATGTGTGTGTGAGCACGATTTCCTTTCCTGTCCCAGGTACAATGAGCAAGGTCAGGAATCATTGTCAGGGTCACTACCCCACCCCCTCACTACGTCTGTTACTCTATCACTCGCTATCTCGCTTTAACTCTCTATCTCACTTGCTAACCAATATTTTCAAATGAAGCTTTAGAATTCTCCCCCTTGCAATATTACTGTTATTTTCCATGTCACCTTTTGATTTTTTCCACCAGAAATAGAAATACATCTGGCCAATGGAACAACGTAGAAATCTCTATATTGCTAGTTGTCTCTACATGTTGAAATCTGCTCATGGGGGAACGATACTTTATTCCTACAGGTCTATGCTCTGTATCAGAGACTTTTAGGAAAGTATCAGGCCACTGAGCTCCAGCATCTTCTGAGAGAAAGATAAAAATATTCCTTGTAAAATTGCTTCAGGTACTGTACATATCCAACATCAATAACAGAGGTTGTTTTTTTTCTCTGCATAGGGATTTCGTTTGATCTATTCCAGTTCCATCTACCAGCTGTTTCTTGCACACACTCTTTTTTTCTGACACCCTACTGTCTTTTATAATTTAATCACATTTATTTCATAAAGCCTCCCTTTATCAGCAGTACCAAGTTTTGAATTCCAAAGACCAAGCCACAATGTTTGGATGCACTATTGTTGGGTTGAGAACCTCAGAAGAAAGCTAGAAACTGAATTCTGTCCAGGCCTATACTAGCTGTGTGAGTTGGAGATTAGTAAAGTACCATTTAAGGCCACATTGTGTCTCTCATATCTGTTTTTCCTCATTATCTCCCATATCTGTCTCATAATTCTCTCTCTCATGTATGTAGTATATCTTTTCCACTTTCTTTCTCACTCATAACTCTCTCATTTTTTTACCTCTGACTCTCTATCTCTGCATAGCAATTAGGCGAAGGATTTGGTTAGAAGCCTTTCGGCAACATGACTCATCAGGCGATGGTGGTTCTCCGAACCACGTCCGCTAGAGCCCTAGACATGTGGTCTTTTTACCCCGAACCGTCTCCTGTGTGAGCTGCCCTTGTCATGTGTTACTTATTACAAAGTGTTTACACTGTGTTCATATGGGTTCAGAGGGTTTCATTTAAATGATGGTACTGCTTGCAGATTAAATATATTGTTGATCTTCTCAGTAATTAGTCGACAAACATATTTGTCATTGCCCGTTCACCTCTAAACACTGTTTTCATGCCCTGTATTTCCCCAAAATAGCTGGTTCAATCACAGTAGGTGTGGCACCAAAACTTTTAAGTACAGAATGTTTTGAATGCTTTTGCAACCAGACTGAGTCCGTTGTTCTGGGTTAGCTGTTTGGTTTTATCATTTAAGGTTCAGCTGCTTTACTGCTGTACTGTGCCTGGAGTTCTTCCCAGTCTGGTCTACAAGTAAGAAACAAACTCCTGATGATAGTAGGTAAGTCCCGGTGCTACTAAGTCATAGCTGCATTATCTCTATAGAATTAAATGGCTGCTGCTTACTGGCTGCTCTTGTATTTGGACACATCCATTGGTTGATGTTGTTCACTCTTTAACCACTAGATGTCCCTAAATGTTAATCTACTGAAGAGTCAGTTGTAAACCTGCCCCTAGTCTTAAAAATGATTCTCCTTTGAGTGTGCCTGTCTGAAAACAGTCCTTTATTATCTGGCTGACCTTTTCAGAGAGTCAGACGAAGGCTGATTTACTTTACCCGCTGAACCAGTCACTGCTAGGGGTGGTAATCCAAGTGTATTGTCAGTCAGGCAGAAAGCCAAAGGAAGCTACACTCAGTTTTCTTACTAAAACGGCCCATGTTAGGTGGTAGTTTTTATGACAACTTATTAAATTATCATTTATTTTGGATGGCTAAACCTGAAATGAAAGCATATTCGACTTCTTGCTCATTTAGGGCTCTATTGTTTTTTTGTGATTTCACTTTTTATTCTCAAACCTCCATATAAACACCCTGGGCCAGTGGTTCCCAAACATTTTTGGTTACTGTAGCACCAGTAGATGGTGGGCCAAGGGGAGCTTTTCAACAAAGCAAATATTGTTGCCACTCACCAATGTTGTCGTAATATAATATTGATAACTTTTTTCAGGTTATTTTCCCGACTAATATTTGTTGCCTTCATCCAATAGATTGCGTAGGAAAGTGTCGGTGACGGGTTTGTCAACACACTGGCGCGCGGATATGAAACTGCCTGTCTGACTAGCACAGGTTAACGATTAGTGCTGCCGCAATTATTCGACTTAGTCGACGTAGGGCTGGGCACCGAACATCGATACTTTTATGGCACCGACCGAAATACTCCAATACTATCGAGTATCGAAAAATTATTTATCTTTCGATGCCAAATTTCGGTGCCAAAAGCGTCTGTGAGCCAATAATCATGTAGCATATTTGCGTGTAACAACATAGTCACCTGCGATTCTTAAAACACGTCATGTGAACGAAACA
>JACXGM010030483.1:0-13273 GCA_016801145.1 Umbra pygmaea
CGGTTAACACAATCTGTGATCTAATCCTGTTTACATGAAATAAGCCTGCTCCCGAGCAGGTTTAATTTTACGCACCTGTTGCTATGACAGCAAGTCCAGGATGAGCGTCGAAGAACCAAACAATCCAAGATCATGCCAAATCGTCAACAATCAAATCCAGCTAACTGAGTTAGCGACGTACGAAGAACGGACCCCTGGTCTGTGATTTTTTTTTTCTCACACAACACTGTACAGACAGAAAGTATGTTCTTATACAGTAAAATATTTTGGTTGTCTTTACATTAGAATCATAATGTTTCATATAATAAAGATAAAGTATGGGGAAGGGGTGAGATTAAATAAGTGTAGACTTCTTCCCACTCCTTTTCAGACATGGAATTTTTTATATTATTTTCTGTATGAACTGTTTGTTCCGTTTGTTAGAAATAAAACTAAATCAATCAATCAATATAATCTAGATATGGAATAAATAACATTCAATAAAAAATGAATGTCTCATATATTGAAATCAAGTTACGTGGTAAAAGATTTGCTTTGTTTTGCATTAGAACCATACCAGGTATTTAGTCATATTACAAAATACTTTATTGAGACCAAACATCAAATAATATTATGAACTGAGAAAATGTACAATATGTACTATGTACTGCTCACTGCCGATATCAGCCGTTCCTCCGTGTTGAATGTGTCCGGGCAGGAGTTTCTTCAAATGACAGCAGCGAGCAGGGTCCTGATTGGTTAACGTGGCGCGAACAGTTGCAGAAGCTCCGATTTTTCAACTTGAGCATCAGACCCCAATTCGCTTCAAACACGTGATTGCACAAAAAGCAACAAAATAAATCACTCATGGGCAGTGGTGGGCCGTCAGGGCCTGCAAAGCCTTCTCTGCAGGCCCTAAGATAGTCAGAATATATTTTTAACATATATTATTCTTGAATATATTTTTTCATTAACAATATATATATTTTACAAAGTTCATTTAAATTATTCTATAAGGTAATTTCATTGCTACAATACGCTCTTTTCAGTTGCCTTGCTTTCAGCGCAGCTCATAAAAATGAAAGCTTTTGTCCAATAAGATTTTTTCATCTGTGTTGTCTCCGGGTAGACTAGGGCATTCAGAATTCCGAGTGAATACCGTCTGCTGTTGTAGCCCATCAGCACAATGCTGTTGATTGTCATATTTTTAACCAATTAGATTTTGACTTTAACATGTTGGGTGTGTTCTTTGACCAAGTAAAGCATTTCTGCAGGCCTAGCCTTACGCCAGCATCGTTTCTGTTGCTGATAGGAGTGGTAGTTCAACAAAAGAATGTAAAAAAAGTTTGCCATCCAAACAAGATCTAGCTTAGCTTACACCCTTTTCCGATTACTTTAAACTTTAAATTTTTAGATTGTTAGATTTTTTACTTTTAGCAGAATGGCAGATGGAGGTGAAGAAGTAGCTTTGGTGGCGAATATAGGACTGGGCAGGATCGACTCTCAGCACTGGGCAATATCTTTTATTGGAACTTAACGCAAAGATGTGCTGTACAACCGCGTCAAGTCTCTTTAAAAGAGAAAGGAAAATGGACTTTGTTTTCAAATAATGTGCAGCTTTGGTGAGTTTGATGGATTTTTATAAACACTGGTGGCTGGCTCATTAGCCTTATGTCTGACCTACCACTCACATTACACACACTGACCCGGGATTTCCACCAACTGCGGAACGGCTCCAGATCGGCTCCGCTGCGTGTCGGCTCTGTGCTTTACCATCATTCAGTACCCACCAGGTCCGTATAGGTTGCGGAACGGCTGACAGTGACTATACGAGGACCCTCGCAAATTCACGTATGATCGCGCAATATAACAGCATATATACTGTACTGAATTGCTGCAGAGCTCTCCGGCATCCGGCAGAAATAGAAGCTCTGCGTATCTGTTCCAGAGGGCTGCGGATTGCCTGAGCTGAGACAGATTCGGAACGCAGCCGTTCCGCAGTCAGTGAAAATACAAACATTGACTTTAATGGAAACCTATTGACTCCGCCACTATTCCTGAGCGGATCCGCAGCCGTTCTGCAGTTGGTGGAAATTGCCGGTCAGTTTTCCACATATCAGGGTTGGGTTGTTTATCCATCTAACCCTAGACACCTTTCTTCATATTTTAAAATATCAAGAAATAGCCTACAATTGGCAAGTATGATAGCCTACCCGTTCTACCGGCAAAATTAAGATAGGCTACTTCTCTATTAAAATGGTTGTTTGAATAAGCCTTACAAGTTGCCTGATGCAGCAAAGCATTTGTGAAGCCACAACACGTACAACCTTGAGGCGGATGGGCTACAACAGCAGAAGACCCCACCGGGTACCACTCATCTCCACTACAAATAGGAAAAAGAGGCTAAAATTTGCAAGAGCACAACAAAATTGGACAGTTGAAGACTGGAAAAATGTTGCCTGGTCTGATGAGTCTCGATTTCTTTTGAGACATTTAGATGGTAGAGTCATTTAGGCTTTTTCGTGATTACAGCAATTGGTGCTGATTTTGCCCAAACAATGCCAATCTATTCAGGGGGCACTGGAAGATATTTATATTTATGATGTTTAAAAAAATCCATATCACCATCAAGTCGTTCTTTGGAAAAGATGACATCCTATGGAATGGAACAGATATTACCCTTGCAGTTTTTCTCTCTTAACTCATCAGATCCGAATTTAAAATTGACAGCAGAGAAATCAAGAAAGCATCAAATTTTAAAAAATTACCATTTATAAATACATTGATATTTTGGAAACTACTATCTACTTCAAGCCGCAGAGTAGTATAACACTTTTACACACAGACAGTAATAATCCTTGACACCTCATATAAAATATAGGCTACCAGTTGGTCAAATACTTAAGACTACAACTTAACTGCAGTACAGCAGTTAGTACAAATACTAAAGTATTTTACTATCTAATAACCGGGAACAAATACTAAATTAATAGTTTTATTAATTATAGCCTGTTAATGACAGCACCTGCATAATACATAGAAGTCTGTGTCACGGCTCCAAGGATGAGGAGGCAGGCGCGTCTTCTCTGAACATATATTTATTTTAAAAACCACAAGGAAGAACTGGACAGGAATAAAGAACCACACAGGACTCACAAACACTCAGAACTAAATACTGTGCTAACGAGGGAAGGAGGTGCAGGTGTGGACAAAACAACAGAACTGATAGGCTGACAAAAACTTGTGACGGGATCATGTGACACAAAGAGCAGGAAACAAAACCAAAACAAAACACATAGGGGAGAAAACACCCTGTAGTGACACAGGACAAGGACAGAGTCTGCAGACATTGTGACAGTCTGCCTGTATTCATAACGTTTCGTTTCCAGACAAGATTGCACAATGTGGCTTTTGATGGATGTATATAAATGTCTCCAGAAACAAAATTCAAAGAAATGCGCTTGCAATGCAAAACTGCACAGATGTTGGCTTGACTGCGTTAACCATAGTGTCATCCGTACAGTAGCTATAGCAGGCTGATTGATGTTGACAGTAAGGTCTGTATCACCTAAACATTTGAATTGCATAAAAAATGCATCACTAAAGCAAACTGGCTAACGAATGCCATTTAAATTAAATGAAACTGTACCGAAGTGTTCAGACCTTGTTATAAACGATCGAAATGATCCGTTTTATAGGAACTACTTGATTTGTGGCGTACTAACATAGCAACAGTAAAAGGAGTGGTGGGGGGTACGTTAATGTTTCACGATAACTGCATGCCTCGTGACCATTTTCTTTAGCTAAAAATACTAATTAAAACATAAATCTTCACAAATAAAATGTTGGCAACCGTTTTATAAGCGGCTTTTCTTGCAGTCTGTCGTGTGTTAATGCTTACATATTGCATTTGACACTTTGTGTAAATGGTTGTGATTATAAGAAATGTTTTAGATAATAAATATCATGTTTTTATAGTTATTTATATGAAAATTTGGGCAGATTTGGACACATTTTGGCACATTCGTTAGAGACACTTGAGGTCTTCATACAAAATAGTCTATAGCTCTTTGGATGTTGACTCTATCATAAAAAAAATTGTAGATTCTGTGTTGTACTCGCTTGGGGGACATGATTAGAAGTGTTTCCAGGACCCATTTTTAAATATATGGCTTTTTATTTGCATTTGAAAGATGTAGAAAAAAACAAAAATGTATGTATTTCCTTTCCTCTTGTGCCATTTTCACGGTGTACATTTGTTCTAAGTAGAATTTACATTTCCAAATAATTCAAAGTCTTTCCATTTCAAACATGTCAACCATATATTTCTCCTTGCTTCAGTTCCAGTGTAATTAGAGGTTAACTTTGGGTATGTTTTTGAGGTGGAATTTCACAATCAGATCCCAATCCTTAAGAGGTTAAAACATAATTTTCTTCATTGGGCTTTCAATTAGTAAAAGTAAGTAAGTTAAATTTATTTTTATAGCACATTTAAACAGAGCTTGCACTGACCAAAGTGCTGTACATAGAGCGTTAGCCACAAAATAATAACATTAAATTGATACACTTACAAGTCAGGGATTTAAAATAAGAAGACGTCAAGAGACAAAACACCTACAGACACACTGTAACAGGGTAGGACAATGCACAGGGAATGCCAATGTAAATAGGTGAGTTTTTAGCCTGGTTTTGAATATTGTAATTGACAGTGCATTTCTGATGTCAGGTGGCAGTTGGTTCCACAGCTGAGGGCCAGAAACAGAAAAGGCTCTGTCACCTTTTTGCTTAAGCCGAGACCGTGGGACATGGAGGAGACCTTGACTGGAGGATCTGAGGGACCTGGGGGCTACATGGGGATGAATGATATCAGCTATGTAGCTGGGGGGCGTGGAGAGCTTTAAAAACCATCAGCAGTATTTTAAATTGTATCCTAGACTGGAAGCCAGTGCAAGGAGGATAGGACAGGTGTAATGTGTTCATGCTTTTTTGTGTTTGTTAGCAGCCTGGCTGCTGCATTTTGGACCATCTGAAGCGTGTCAGAGTAGAGGGAATTACAATAGTCTAAGCGGGAGGTTATGAAGGCATGGATGACTTTTTCCAGTCATGTAGTATGACAGGACAGACTTGAGTTTATAAATTATTCTTAATTGATAAAAACTGGTCTTTACAACAGATGATATTTGTTTGTCCAGGTTAAAATGAGAGTCTGAAATAACACCCAGGTTACGTGCATGCGATTTAACATAGGGAGCAAGGGGACCAAGTTTGGCAGGGATGAGATTTTGGGATTTGATGTATGGAAGCAGCTGCGTTAACACCACCTCCAAGATTTTTTGATAAATGGCAGTTTAGAAATAGGCTGGAAATTATTAGGACATTTTCCATCCAGATTATGTTTCTTTAGCATAGGCTCGACAACTCCATGCTTGAAACATGTAGGAACAGTGCCGGTGGCAAGGCAAGAGTTAAGGATATATTAAATGGAGGGACCAATAGTATCAAATGCATCTTTGATAATCTGGGAAGGGATACGATCATGTGGGGCTTTTGATGGTTTCATGTGTTTTACAATGTCACATAGTCCAGTGTAGGACACTGCTTGGAATTGGTCAAAGGTAGCTGTAGCAATGGGGAAATGTGGTGTGGTATTAGATACAACAGGAGTGAACTGTGCTCTGATGTGGTCAATTTTCTCAATAAAAAACGTCAAGAACTCTTCACAGGTATTGGTGGATGCCTCGACCTCTGGAGAGACTTGGGGATTAACAATTGAGTTTATGGTGTTAAATAATTCAGGACACTTGTGTTCAACTGTCTTGTTTGGAAAAGTGTCAAATAGTGCAATGCCTTGGACAAGGTATGATAACATTAAATATTTCACAAACTTAAACGTGACTACTGTATTGTAAAGAGATTTGTGGCTGATTCAGAGCACTGACAGATTTTTGCAGATAAAGGCATAATGAGGAAGGTTACTGCCAGACAAATTCATCGGATTATGAGATTAAGCAGATGCTAAAATGCCTTTACATGCAGCAAAAAGGTATTTGAAGCTGTTGGTGCCTCTGGAGTCCCGCAAACCTTAAGGTGTAGGATTCTCCACAGGCTTGCATTTGTGCACAAACATACTATTTGGTCCAGATGGATGGAGATGGAGTAGTAGATGGTTGTTGGATGGCCACCATTTCCCAATAATTCTTCAATGTCAGCAAGGAGGTGGTGGAGTCCCGGAAGGTGTGAAAATGACCTCTGCAAAGTATATAGATTTTCTGACTACTTTCTTCCATGGTACAAAAGGAAGAAACGTGCCTTCTGCAAAATCATCTTCATGCATGACAATGCACCATCTCATGCTGCAAAAAATACCTCTGTTATGGGCTTGAAAGGAGAGAAACTCATGGTGTGACCCCCATCCTCCCCTGACCTCAACCCAATTGAGCTCTATGAGGGTGGGAGGCAGTTCACATAAAATCAGAAGCTCGGGGAGGCTATTCTGACATCCTGAAAAAAATTCAAGCAGAAACTCTCCATAAACTCACAAGTTCAATGGATGCAATAATTGTGATGGTTTTATCAAAGAAGAAGTCCAATGTAACATGTAACTTGCCCTGTTAAGATGTGTTTCATTAAAATAGCATTTGATTTCAGTAAATATGTCCTCCTATTGATGTAAACTAGGAGGTTCTTTACAACCAATAAAATGTTTTGAAACTCTGTTGTGCATAATAATTTGGAAAAGCGCATTTTGAGTTTTTTATTTTTGAAAAAAAAACTGTTTTCATTGGGTGGATTGTTCAATAAAATTTGACTTATACCCTAATGGTTGATGACTTGAAAAATATACTGACTGTTGTTTGCGTCGACATTGTACAATATGATTTGCATAATAATTTGGAACGTGGTGTATTTATTTCCATACCCTTATGGCCTACTATTATGGATGTTTTTTTTTTAAATGCCTACTGTCAACAATATGTACTTACTGGACAGTTGTCTTTAAAAAAAGGTTCAACAGTTCACATCTCACATCAAAGTGGAGGAACAAACTCCACATCCACAGAACAGGTCTTTGAAGTTCATGATATCTCTTACTTGGACAGAAAGGAGCAAAAGACAAGTTCAATAGCATGCTTCATTTGTGTCACTATGACATTTAGTTGCCCCCTACTGACCTTATCATATTGCTCTCATTTCCTGTCCATTAGAGGTTTTGTAACATATTAGCAATACAACATTTGTGCTTCTCAGTAAAATAATTGCAGTACTGCATTTTCCTCTAAAATCATAGTTGTTATATCTATATATATATATATATATATATATATATATATATATATATATATATATATATATATATATATATATATATAAGGGTATTAGTCATTATTGTTAAAAAGTTTTAAAAAATTCTGGTGTCTTCATAAATGAGGCTACTTGCATTCAATAATACAGTTGTATGCAAAAGTTTAGACACCCCTGACAATTTACATGATTTTCATTTATAAATAATTGGGTGTTTATATCAGCAATTTCATTTTGACCTATCAAATAACTGAAGAACACAGTAATATTTCAGTAGTGAAATTAGGTTTATTGGATGAAGAGAAAATGTGCAATATGCATCAAAACAGAATTAGACAGGTGCATACATTTGGGCAACCCAACAGAAATATCACATCAATATTTAGTTGAGCCTCCTTTAGCAGAAATAACAGCATCTAGACACTTCCTATAGCCTGTAATGAGTGTCTGGATTCTGGATGAAGGAATTTTGGATCATTCCTCCTTGCAAAACATCTCCAATTCAGATAGGTTTGATGGTTGCCGAGCATGGACAGCCCACTTCATATCAGCCCACAGATTTTAAATATTCAGGTCCAGAACGTTGTACTTGATCCTCTGCATAAATGCCAGAGTGGATTTTGGGCAGTGTTTTGGGTCGTTGTCTTCTTGAAATATCAAGCCCCGGTGCAACTTCAACTGTGTGACAGATTCATCTACATTATTCTCAAGTGTCTGCTGATTTTGAGTGGAATTCATACAACCCTCAACTTTAACAAAATTTCCAGTACTGGCACTGGACACACAGCCTGACAGCCAGTGTTGTGTAAAGTTACTTTTACATTTTTTTATATACCGCCGTAACGGTGTATTTGAATACATTACATCCGGAACGCTACGCTGCGTCACACTGTTTCAGTTCAGAGTCAGACCCTTTTTTTTTTCAATGTTGCGCTTCTAAACATGCATGGTGCAACTGCGAGGCGTGGTGAGGGTAAACAGTAGTGATCAGGGGCCGGTTGCACCAGCTGGACATATATAGGTTGTAAATGTATGTCCGACCTAATATGGCCTTTACGTCGGACTTTATAAATACCTGTTGCACCAGCCGGTCTTAAGCTCTCAATGAGCTACGCCTATTTGTTTCTTAACGTTATATTATAAACGTGGCGTACGCACTAAATAAGACATATGCAGCTCTCTACGCAAAAATTGGGATTTATAAAAAGCAAACTTGACGGGAAAATGTGCGGTCCTTCACGGCAACTCTGACCCAGGCGTACGCACAAAAACGGGTGAAATGAGAAATGGCGACAGTGCCGGCAGATGGATGAAACACATAGGCTACTGTAGATCTGTCTGAAACTGCAGAGCGTTGTCTAAACGAAATCGAAAATACTGCCTCTCATTAAAAATATGAAGATGTCACAAAGCCATGCTTACAACAGCCTGCAGTGAAAACCAAACAAAATAAAACAACATTGTAACATAAATGACACATTTGCAAAAAGAACACAAATATATTGTTACGTCCCCCAGTCTCAGTTCCTGTGTTAGTGTGTTCTGTGATGCGTTTTTGTTCTCTGGGTGGGTGTTTGTGTTCTGTTTATGTGTTCCCACAGGTGGCCCTGGTTCTGCTGATCACATCACTTATCACCGACTCCTCCCCTCCGTTATTCCATACACCTGGTTTCATCAATCAACATCAATCCCATCATGCCCTTCCCTTATATAAGATGTGCCATTTGTTTGTTTAGTCTCTCACTCTGGTTGAGCATGCAATTGCTCTATTGGTTTTGATTGTGGTTTGTATTCGTAGATTTGGTATAAGTGGTAGTATTGTTGGTAGTGAGCTTTGTTTGAACATTTGTTTGTAGAGTGAGTGATAGGCCTATATAGTGTGCTAGTGGTGTTTTGGTGTGTTTATAGTATTTGTCAATTAATAATTGTGAATATTGTATTAATTTGTTTCTCTTGTTTTCCCAGCGGGGGAGAGGAGGCACGTGGGGAGTGTCAGGCCAGACGCCCTTAGGCTTACACCACCTGTAGGTATACTCCCCTGTTATATACACTAGGATAGATCTGAGCGCCCACCCCCTGTACTTTGGTTAGGGCACCTGGATCGAGTGCCAGTTAGTGTAGAATTGTGTGTGTCAGATTAGTGCAGGTTAGTGCTGGGACTTTGTATAATTTCTTTGCTTTGGGTTTGCTCAGCCTCTCCTCCCAAACGTATTATTTAAATGACTGTGGCTAAATAAAAGCCTTACTTGAACGGTACCTGTTGTCTGTTCTCGCACCTACGACCACATACCTCTTTTGCTGACCTCAGGGTGTCCTGTGTAGTGGGTTTGACATCCCACTCCCCTCCTGGGGAGCAGCGCGAACTTAACAAATGGGGGCTTGTCCAGGATGTCACTCTTTGCTGCTCAGGCGCCTCTGTGGTTGGTAATTGAGGTGTGGAGTTAGGGTGTGAGTAGGGACTAGTTTGTTTCGTGTTTTGTCTAGTTAGCCTTAGTACTTGTTTAGTTTTGTCTTAAGTCTTACGCACATACCTGTAGTTAGTTTTGTAATGTTGGTGTTCTGGTTGTCTGGGTACAGGATGGCCCCTTCTTTAAAGTTGCTGGTATGGTTGCGCAAGAAGGACCTGTGCGCTATTACGGACCATTACCAGATAGTGGTTAGGAAGGCTGCCCTCAAGGCTGAGTTGTTTGAGGATGTGCAGAGGGCTTTGCTAGAACAGGGTATACTAACTGTGAAGGAGGATGAGGAAGTAGTCACAGGAGGGAGCGAGGTGGACGATGAGGTGCTGCCTACTAGCCCCTCACCTGCCCGGTCGGAAGGCAGTGTGGGTGAGGAGGTAACTAGAGCTCCTCTTACCCTCCCCAAATATGATCCTTCCTCTCCTACCGGTTCAGGTGGCTCTGTTGACGCCGCTCGGCTCTGGCTGCGCTTAGCCCGTTTGGAGGCAGAACAGCGGGATAAAGACCATGCCCGACAGGTTGAGCTGCAAGCAAGGCAGCATGAATTCGAACTGCAGTGTCAGAGGATAGAGGCTGATAAGACCATCAAGATTAGGCAGCTGGAGCTGGATGCTGGTAAGGGCGTGGCGCCTCAGCCTCACTTTGAGGCTAGCAAATATATTGCTTTGGTGCCACCTTTTCGGGAGACTGAAGTAGACCACTACTTTGCTGCTTTTGAGCGGGTGGCTACTGCATTGCATTGGCCAAAGGAGGTGTGGTCCCTTCTTCTTCAGGGCAAACTGTCAGGAAAAGCCCAGAAAGTGGTGGCAGCACTTTCCCTAAAAAGCAGTTCAAAATATGAGGTGGTTAAGGCAACTATACTTAGGGCCTATGAATTAGTTCCTGAAGCATATCGGCAATGCTTCAGGGGCTACAGAAAACCGGCAAATCGCACTCATGTGGAGAAAAATAGTCTATTTTTGACCGTTGTGTGTAGCCAGCATAGCTACACACCAACGGTGAACTGATGTTACCTTAGTTCAAACTTATCCTCATGTTTTCCCCACTTGTGTGTTAAAGAGGGCACAGTCTTGTAACCTGGAGGATACTGTGGATTTATCTGACTCCATTTTTTATCGAGCAACCCCTAACGAGTGTGTGTACTTCTGTTCAGGATAAAACTGGGGAGAAAGCAGAGACCTCCCAGTTAAAAGATGTTGTGTTGTCAGTCAAACCAGAGAGGTTGATTGAGTGGCAGAAAGAGGATGTTAGCCTCAGCAAGTGCTTTAATTCAGTGGTATCGCTTAAGGACTTTAAACAAAAAGACACTGCTCATGTTGTTGATGCAGGTGTTTTAATGCGTAAATGGATGGCACATAAAACAGGTGAGGACTGGGACGCAGTTTGGCAGGTGGTTGTTCCTACACCATTAAGACAGCAAGTATTGTCACTGGCTCATGACCCTATATGGTCCGGACATTTAGGGATAACAAAAACATACAAAAGAGTCCTCCGACATTTCTTCTTGCCAGGATTAAAGTTGGACATTGTAAAATACTGTAAAAGTTCTACACGGTACCCAGAGGCTATCCCTCTCCGTACTATAACAACCAAAAACATTATGAAAGCACTGATTAAGTTTTTCTCTACATTTGGACTCCCTAAAGTGATCCAAATGGATCAAGGAACAAACTTCATGTCCAAACTGTTTGCTGGTACATTAAATAATCTGTCCATTACTCACCAGGTGTCCAGCGCGTACCATCCAGAGAGTCAAGGAGCTCTGGAACGCTGGCACCAGACATCGAAAACAATGCTGAGAAAGTATTGTATGGATACTGTTGCTGATTGGGATGAGGGAGTACCCTATGTGTTATTTGCAGTTAGAGAAACTGTACAAGAGTCATTGGGATTTTGCCCAGCTGATCTTGTGTTTGGACACACCCCACGGGGTCCGTTAAAAGTGCTGAAAGAGTATGTACTGTCTGATATGCCCAGTAGCACCCCCAGAAATGTGCTAGATTTTGTTAGTCAAATGAGGGAGAGGCTGCATGCTGCATGCATGCTTGCTCAAAAGTCTCTCTCTTCCTCACAGAGATGCATGAAAATGCAATATGACAGAAAGGCCAAGGACTGTTCATTTCTACCAGGGAACAGGTGCTTGTTCTAATGTCAATCCCTGGTTCGTCACTATCTGCTAAGTTCTCTGGTCCATATATTGTAGAGAACAAACTAAATGACACTTAGATTATCAAACGCCTAACAGAAGGCGCTCTTCCCGTTTGTGTCATATTAACATGCTAAAAGCTTATCATATGCATGGTTCTCCTGGTAGCTCCTCCAGTGGCCCAGATCGGTCTGCAGTCTCCAGTGTGGCTGTGGTGGTTCCTGTGCCTCATGTAGATCTAGGAGAGCACAGTGATGGTTTGGAGTTATGTCACACATTATAGCAGTGTGAACGTCTCAGTAATTCAGAAATGTTAAAAAAAACTACCTACAATAATGGAACATTTAGATGAGGGTCAGACAGCTGATCTTGTTTCATTAATACACACCTTTCATTCTGTGTTCCAAGATGTACCCAGGCACACTTCTGTCCTGACGCATGATGTGGACGTGGGAGATACCCTTCCCATTCGACAACATCCATATCGGGTAAATACTCATAAAAGAGAGGTAATAAATGGTGAGGTTCAAATACTTGGTTAAGAATAAAATGGCAAAACACAGTCACAGTTTGTGGAGCGCTCCCTGCATTCTTGTTCCCAAGCCAGACGGTACCTCCCGTTTGTGTATAGATGATCTCAGGGTAAATGCTGTAACTGTGCTAGATTCATACCCATTGCTTGTTTGGAGGATTGTATTGACATAATTTGTTCCGCTACCTTCTATAGCAAACTCGACTTGCTTAAAGGTTATTGGCAAGTGCCTCTAACCCCACGAGCTTCTGACATTTTGACATTTGTAACTCCCGACAATTTTTGTGCAGTACACAGTTTAATTGATCAATAACATCAATTAGGGTAAAGTGTCTTGCCCAAGGACACAACAACATTTGGCTCAGTTGGGAATTGAACTGGCAACCTTTTGACTACAAGTCTGACTCCCTACCCACTGAGCCATCTGCCCCCCCCCGACGCACAATGGCTGATCTTGCACTGTTAGAAGATAATAATAATAGCCTAATAATGCATATTATTTAGTGGCATCTTTCATAACACTCATAATAGGATTTCTGGCGACTGGAACTTTCCGTATGGATTTGACTGACAGGTCAGGGATATCGCAGTCAAACCTTAGCTGGGTTATGCTAGTGATGGTCAAAACGAGGCATTTGAAACATTTGATACAATTAAAACATTTGTGTCGAGGCTTCGTGAAACGTTTCGACACTTCTACTTTGACAGTTAAATCCGTTACATTTGATTCGAGGCGTCGTGAAACGTTTCGAAACCTTGACTCGACAGTGACACCTGCTGGCAACTTTAATTATGGCACACAACAGTCTTAATTCCACCATGATCAGACAGACGCTTCTGTAAACGGACTGAACT
>JACXGM010030484.1:0-13273 GCA_016801145.1 Umbra pygmaea
CGAACCTGCTGGGGCCTAACCAGCTGGGGCCGAACCTGCTGAGACCGAACCTGCTGGGACCGAACCTGCTGGGACCGAACCTGCTGGGACCGAACCTGCTGGGACCGAACCTGCTGAGACCAAACCTGCTGGGACCAAACCTGCTGGGACCAAACCTGCTGGGACCAAACCTGCTGAGACCAAACCTGCTGGGACCAAACCTGCTGAGACCAAACCTGCTGGGACCAAACCTGCTGAGACCGAACCTGCTCGGAAGAACATCGAGGCCACCCCGATCAGAAATCCTGATGTGTGGCGGTAACCCCGAGGACAAACCCACACGCGATCTGGAGATTATCACGAGAAACGAAACAATATCCAATCAGAGAGCAAGCTGATAGAAGACGGAGGCATAGCAAACACAGTCATGGCACATCTTAAAGTTAAATTGATTTGTACAGCAGAGATGGAGGATCAGCTTGTTGATTTCGGCCAACAGCTCAAATGTACCATAATACAATTGTTATGGTATTATGTACCATAATAAATAAACCATAATAAAATGAACATGGAGAAGAGTTGGTCATGTTTATCCTGAAGTCTCGAGAGATGTTGCGTTTTCACAGTCGTGACTTTGGTTGAAAATCTGTTTGTGTGTGCTGTCTTTGTCACGTCATTGCACACCACACACCATAAGAGCAAAACGGTTAGATGTTTTTGTCTTCATGTTTGTGGTCTCTCACATTTTGAAAATCTTATAAGATTAAAAATAAAGAGTGAGGCTATTTGCACCCCTGGTACAATTAGCAGTGTATGCTATTCATACCCTGGTGAAATTAGAAGTGTATGCTATTCGTACCCCGGTGCACACAGCAATGTGTTCTATTAATACCCTGTCTGATACAAATATCAATTTATGTATTCGTACCCTGGTGCAATTAGAATTGAATGCTATTTCCACCCCTGTGCATTTACCCTGGCAAATTGATCACACAATGTAATAAAACAAAAAACTAGTGGGAAAATGTGGAAATCTCTCAACATTTTTCCTTATGACATCATAATCCTGTACTAATGTTGTAGTCACATATTTGTGACCGTTCTCCCAGGGGTAGGGTGACGAGACGTCCCGGTTTGACCTGAACAGTCCCGGTTTTGAGTTGCGTGTCCCGAGTCCCGACAAAAGTCTGTCGGGACACGAAAATGTACCAGTTTCCACCAACCACTATGAAATTGTCCCGGTTGTGAGCGATTGCATAGCCGGCGAGGTTACCAATCATTAACTACACTCATGTTGAAAGACTAATAAAGCATCCAGCGTGTGATTTTAACTATGTGTGTGTGTGCGTGTGTGCCAGTCAATCGTAGCAGTCTGCGTCTGCAAAATCTGTGCAGCCAGTGTTACAATGTATATTTGTGGAACGCCGACGGCAAGTCAGCAGACGAGCGCTGGGTGAATCAGCTATGAAGTCACCGAGGTCCAGATCTTACTAATAAATCCCTATATAAACATGTTTCTAATAAAAATCTATCTGCACAAACTGCATTACTGCATTTTTCAATGGAGACTTAATCTTCTGAGTCTGGGGTACAACGTCTTTATTAGAGTGCATCCTTAGAAAAAAGCTTGACAGAAAAATAGGTGGAGTATCTTATTTATTAGTATCTTGGATTTCATCCAATCAGAGACATTGTGTTCCGCCCCTTTTCAGTCTCGTTTTGGACCTGATAGATCAATGCATGCAGTACAGACAGACAGAGTAGAGCAGCAGTAGTCATTCCATGTTCTTGCGAGCCGCAATTCCGTAGGTTTTTCGTTCCAAACCAAGTTTAGCACAGGTGATGTAAATCATGACTAGGATGAAACGCTAACTCAGGGTAGTCGCAACAGGGGTTGGACGGAAAACTTACGGAATTGCGGCTCGCAGGAGCAGGAATGAGAATGAGTAGCGCTGGAGTAGAGACTGAACATAGATGTCACATGAGTAAAATACCTTTAGATTGGTATATTTTAGTGTTAGAGAAGTTTTGTCTGATTGTGTTTCACATCTATCTTACTCTTAGTTCACCCCCAAAAAAGAAGCTAGTGTTTGCTAGCTAGCTAATAACTACAGCAATAGCTAAGTTACTAATTCCACTACCTATCAAACAGCTTACGTTAGCTAGATAACGTGTGCGTGCACGAGCACTATGGTCACGCGCAATGTGTCCCGATTTTAGTTCGGGGAAGTCTGGTCACCCTACCCAGGGGCCCAGTAGTATGCGTGGTCATGTGGAAGCTTGATCAATTTCCAAGGGTTGTTTTCTGTAGAGAAGCAGAGACTGACTTAATTTACCATAATTTTAATGCAAAATCTGAAATGAAAATGTCTCTTTTATGATACACATCATTCTCATTTACAGAGTAATGATCTATTTATTATAAGACATTTCCTACCTGACTATGTAGGAGCTTTCTACTTATAACTGCTCCTTTTGGTGTTGGCTGGCATGTCAGAATGCGAAAAATATAAATTCCTTAACCAAATAATTATGTTAAAATCACTAAATTCAACCAGGAAATTTGAAACATGTACTTAAAAGCACAAAAATAAATTACATATACTGAGGGGCAGTTGAAAATAATTATCTCAGAAACAAGAACGCATTACTGGTGAATCAAACCCCAGACTCCCAATCCACAGCTCACTGCTCTAACCATTCACCTACCGGGTCTTGTGGAATGGCTCTAACCATTCACCTACCGGGTCTTGTGGAATGCAGTACAACTGTTGACCACTCTGTCTTTTTAAGCCTTGGTTGCTAGGTAACCATACTATATACAAAAATTGTTACTACCTAACAAACTAACGGTTATATACTTTCCCTGAAGACAGAAAGCACAACTGTAGTATCCATTTTCCGCTAGAAATTCTATTGTTATAAACTTTAGACACATAACTTTCTTAATATGCCAGTTTCTGCTGTCAAGGAAGATAAATGTCAGCCATGATTTTGGTGCACGCGAGCTACGTGTTTTTGTTGTCACATCACAGGGTGTGAATAGCTCACCTGTGTGGACTCGGCTATTCGTACCAGGGGTGCAAATAGACACTCGTTTATAAAATCATTAGGTCTGTACCCAGCATTAGGTACAAAGACAAAGTCCAGGGAACATAAAACAAAGTAGGAAGTTCAGGGGGCTCATTTATAAATGTTGCGTACGCACAAAAGAAGACGTACGCAGCTCTCCACGCAATAATTGGGATTTATAAAAAGCAAACTTGACGGGAAAATGTGCGGTCCTTCACGACAACTCTGACCCATGCGTACGCACAAAAACAGGTGAAATGAGAAATGGCGACACCGTCGGCAGATGGATGAAACACGTAGGCTTCTTTAGATCTGTCTGAAAGTGCAGAGCGTTGTTTAAACGAAATCGAAATACTGCCTCTCATTAAAAATATGAAGATGTCACAAAGCCATGCTTACAATTATCAGCCTGCAGTGAAAAACAAACAAAATAATATAAGATTGTAACGTAAATGCAAATGAAGCACATATTGCACATATTTGCAAGAAGAACACTCAAATATTATCTGTAATATTGGCATGTTACGTAATTCATCCTCATAAATAATACGGTAAACAGAACAAAATCATATTTAAAACTGATATTCTTGTCGATGTCTCTGTCTGGCGGTGCAGATAGTTAAATAAATAGATGATGATAGATAGATAATAAATAGATAATAGATAGTATTTATTGTCCATTGGGGAATATTGTTTTCATAGTATAACTGTCGTAATCAGATACAGAAACATAGTGTTCATTTATATGCATTTAGTTCTTTTCATTTTTAAATGAGTTTCATCGTGATGCATGTCTTAACCATTTTGAAATATGCAATAAATTCCATTTGTGCAGAACTATTTTCCATTTACAATTAGATTAATACCGAACTCTGTAGATTTTCAGATACAATCAAATGGATGGTTAAAAAAGCCATGCCATCACAATGCGTAATGTCACACAATAGCTTATCATGCACTGTTAGAATATAATAATAATAATAGCCTAATAATGCATATTATTTGACACAGGATTTATGGCGACTGGCACTTTCCAGATGGAACGGACTGACAGGTCAGGGATATCTCAGCCAAACCTTAGCCGGGTTATGCCAGGCATGTTAGTCGGTATAATAGGCTTGTCGCATAATTAACAGTCAAACAAAAATGCACAATTTGTCCGGTTTCCCAAATGTAATCGGTGCTATTGACTGCACTCATGTTGCCATAAGGACAATGAATGAGAATGAACATGTGTTCATTAATCGAAAGCATTTGCATTCCACCAATGTCAAAATAATTTGGGATGCAGACATGTTGCTGTAATGTAGCCAATTTTCCCCCACCCGTGGCAGACACACTTTCGCGATGAAGCGCTAGACGCTTTGACATCGACTGATATCTGACCACTTTATATTTCGGCCATGGTCCGACTTTCTTACAGCGTCTGCAAGCTTTTGCCACTCCAACGCCTTTTCGCCATTGATAATAGGCACACTGTGCCCTTCAAACAACATTGTCCTCCTCTTTTCCACCTCGCCAATAATATTTTCTACTTCACATTGAGTGAAGTGGCTTTTTTTGGTTTTCCTCCGTGTTTCCCATGCTTTCTCAATCAATAAATATTAATTTTGGGGTGTTTCACTGACTATTTATGGGCAAATAAGTTTGTGACATGTAGCCGCAAAAGCTGCGCTACGTATTAGTGTTGATTGTGATTTATAAAGGGAAAAAGGCGTAGGACGTGCGTGCGCATGCTTTTATAAATCTGAATATTTATTTGCCTACGCATGTCCTATATTTCGTCCGTACGCCACTTCTGACGCAAATCCACTGCAAAGTTTTATAAATGAGGCCCCAGGCCCGCATTAACCCACTGTGTTCCCCAGGGCTATTACTTTTTTCTCAGCCCCCTCTACCCTCTTTCCAGTCTTTTCACACCTTTTCTAGTGCAGCTAAATTGTACAATTCTACTGATGTGTACAATCTTTATCCAGAGGTGGGACAAAGTCATTGTTTTCAAGTCACAAGTCACATTTGGCTGCAACAATGAGACTAATTTTCATGTTGCCTTCAAAATAAAGGTCTGCAGAGTCTATACTTTTAGATTGTATTATGTAAGATACATTTTCCAAGGTAAAATCTATGTGTGGGAAATTATAAATGAGGAACATTTCAAATAATACTTTACATAGGTTCCCTCTACAAAGATAATGAGTACAAGCAAATTAACAGCAATAACATCCTTTAATATTCTTTAACATATTTAAAGTGTTATTGAAATAGAAAATGTTTCTCATTTATAATTTCTCCCATATAGATTTTACCTTTGAAAATGTAACTTACATAATACAAACTAAAACTATAGACACTCTACAGACCTTTATTTTGAAGGTAACATGAAAATTAGCAGCCAAACGTGACGAAACAATGACTTGGTCCCACTTCTGTAATATCCACTAAGCAATACTTTTAATTGCCCTCTATTTCTTGTGATAAATGTGGTCTCCATACCTGTAATATCCAATACCAAAGCACAATAATCTTGTTGAGTACTTACAAATCTTGATCCTCTCTTACCATGTTAGTTGACTTGTATGACAACAACTGTTGTCATTCAACCTTCAGAGGCATTGTAATTACATGCGTCTGCATATTCGATATCGTATGCAAATTAATTGCATCAATTCTGACCAGACTTGATAATGACATGCAGACCAAATAGCAAAATTGAATGTTACACAAAATGATGTAGGTAAGGAATAAACAAACATTCATAGTCAATTAGATGCTTTATAGCACAGTTGACTTGAGATGAACACTGCAGTTAATTTTTTATATATGCATGTATTAATATAATATATATACAGTAATATACATGAAACGTGTCAGTTTGCAGCTACTGAAATGTTTGTAGCTACTCATTTTTTTTAACATATTTGTCACACCTTTCCCAGCAGATGGCAGGCGTAGGCAAAGACTGAGAATGAACTCTTACATATGTATAAGTAACTTTCAGGTATGTTTGTATATTTGTGTCCCTTAATCATATACAGTGCATTGCATGAAGGTTTATGTTTTCCTTATAAGTACATGAAATGTCTAAGTCAGACACCTCTTTCCCAGTTTGGCACTGCTAGGTTAGGGTGTAGTGTAGGTTAGATCTGATTAATGATGTAGGTCAGCTGTGTTAGGTTAGCTAGTTACGTCTTTCAATATAAGCGGGCCAAACTGGGAGATGTTGGGAATTGATTACTGTCAGTGTGAGTTACTGTTGTTTCAGTAGACGGTCCTGAAGCTACTAGTTTGTAAGTTGTGAGAAGTGAGTCGCCCATGTTTGTTTATGTATTATATTCCATTTTCCTGTGCCTAAAAGGAATATTGTTGAGTGTTAGCTATTCATTGTCCATACCACTGATGAGAGCACGTAGGCTATATCTCAGTATACTTGTTAAGCATACGACTAGGCCGTACCCTGCAACCTGCTCATACTGTTCCCGGATTACTGTGAATATATCACAACTGCACTCCCCAACTGAATTGTATGCGGGTTGGCTCACTTAACTGTCGCGGCCTGTGCATGGGCAATAGTTCAGGGGACAGAAGTTGGCGTATAGTGGTGGATAACCTGCTGCAAAACTGTGATATTTTATGTTTACAAGAAACATTTTTACCAAAACAGGATTTGGGGAAACTGAACTCTTTTAGTGTCGGATTCCATGGGGCTGGTGAGTCCACTACAGACCTATCTATGGGGATAGTAAGAGGAAGGATACCAGGAGGCGTGGCTATTTTTTGGCACGAAAAGTTGGATTCTCTGATTATTGTCATAAGGTTGGAAGTTGACTGGTGTATTGCTGTTCAGATAAAAATAGGGAGTTTATTATCCTTAATGTATATACACCATATGAATCATATCAAAATGAGGATGAACACTTGAATAGACTGGCTTTTATAAGCTCCTTTATTACTGATAATCATCACACAAATGTTAATGTGGTGGGAGATATGAACTCTGATCTTTCAGACAGGAGTTTACTCTTTGCTAAGCATTTGCTACAGTTCTGTGATGATAATAACTTGATTCTATCCAGCCAAAGGCACTTACCTGCAGATAGCTATTCTTATATAAGTGAGGCATGGCACACAACATCATGGCTGGACCATTGCATCAGTACTCCTGATGCTCATTCTAGACTGACTTCTATGGAGATTGTGTATCCATGTCTGATCACATTCCTCTAATTATGTCGGTTGACTGTGATAGTCTCCCTGAGATGTTTCAGGAGGATCATGGTGCCCGTGAGGCCAAGCTAGATTGGTCTAAGGTTACGAATGATGATGTGTTGTCATATTAGAAGATCAAATGTACTACTGAGCAATATATCCCTGCCCAAAGATGCAATTTTGTGTTCTGATGTGAATTGTAACTTAAGCTCTCACTGTAAAGACCTTTGTCTCATGTATGATAATATTGTGGGATCTGTGTATGAGGCCAGTAGGCCGTGCTTTACTTATCCTACCAAAAGACGCAGCCCCAAGCCAGGGTGGAATAAATATGTGGCGGCTCATCATGCTGAAGCTAAGAATGGTTTCAAGGCCTGGATACAGGCAGGCCGGCCCAGAGTGGGGCCAGTCCTGGAACTCAAAAAGCGCACTCATGCTAACTATAAATATGCACTTCGATATGTTAACAAACATGAGAAAGTAATAAGAGCAGACTCAATGGCTGAAAAACTTCTTGTTAAGGATGTTACTGGCTTCTGGAAGGAGGTGAGAGCACTGAACAAGGACAGTACATCACTACCATACAACATAGAGGGGTTCTCTGGGGCTGTTAACATAGCTGAGTTGTGGAGGCAACATTACTCTGACCTATTTAATTGTGTTAAAAATGAATCCTATGAAGTTGGCCATATTGACAATAGTGAAGCAGTGGGAATTACAGCCAATGAGGTCTATCAAGCTTTGACACAGCTAGCTGGTAACAAAGCTAGTGGTTCAGATCACATTACTGCAGAGCATCTGAAATGGGCTACCCCGAAAGTTGCAGCTCTTCTTGCCATTTGTTTTACTGGCTTTATGACCCATGGTCTGCTTCCAGACTCTCTGTTGTTTGTTACTCTGGTGCCTGTCATTAAGGATAAAACTGGCAAGGTGGGGAGTGTGGATAATTATAGACCAATTGCTTTGGCTAGTGTAATATCAAAAGTCCTGGGAAAAATCTTATTAGATCTGTTAGATGTTTATTTGTACACGTCAGATAACCAGTTTGGCTTTAAGGCAAAGCATGGTACTGATTTATGTATTTACACTTTGAAGGAAATGGTAAAAACCTACAGGAGAAAAAACTCCTCAGTTTTTATTGGTTTTATTGATGCCTCCAAGGCTTTTGACCGAGTTAATCATAACAAGCTGTTTTTTTAATTGAGTCAAAGAGGAGTACCAAACAATATAATTAGGATTCTGGCTTTTTGGTATGCCAATCAGAGCATGCAGATCAAATGGGTAAATGTATTCTCTACTCCCTTTGGTGTTGGTAATGGAGTCCGTCAGGGAGGGATACTGTCTGCAGCCCTCTTTAATATCTATATGGATGACCTATCTGACCAGCTAAGAGCCTGTAAAACTGGATGTATGATTGGTAACACCCTAGTCAACCATCTTATGTATGCTTTAATATCTATATGGATGACCTATCTGACCAGCTAAGAGCCTGTAAAACAGGGTGTATGATTGGTAACACCCTAGTCAACCATCTTATGTATGCTTTAATATCTATATGGATGACCTATCTGATCAGCTAAGAGCCTGTAAAACAGGATGTATGATTGGTTACACCCTAGTCAACCATCTTATGCATGCTTTAATATCTATATGGATGATCTATCTGACCAGCTAAGAGCCTGTAAAACTGGATGTATGATTGGTAACACCCTAGTCAACCATCTTATGTATGCTTTAATATCTATATGGATGACCTATCTGACCAGCTAAGAGCCTGTAAAACAGGGTGTATGATTGGTAACACCCTAGTCAACCATCTTATGTATGCTTTAATATCTATATGGATGACCTATCTGACCAGCTAAGAGCCTGTAAAACAGGATGTATGATTGGTAACACCCTAGTCAACCATCTTATGTATGCTTTAATATCTATATGGATGACCTATCTGATCAGTTAAGAGCCTGTAAAACAGGATGTATGATTGGTAACACCCTAGTCAACCATCTTATGTATGCTTTAATATCTATATGGATGACCTATCTGATCAGTTAAGAGCCTGTAAAACAGGATGTATGATTGGTAACCCCCTAGTCAACCATCTTATGTATGCTGATGACTTGGCTGTTGTCTCTCCTAGCAGTGCAGGATTTCAGGAGTTGTTGAATATATGTTCAGATTATGGTGTAAAATTTGATGTGAAATATAATGCCAAAAATAGTCTGGTTTTGATCTGTAGAGTGAAAGGGGATAAGGAGCTTACTTTCCCATCTTTTCACCTGTCTGGACAAGTGCTAGATGTTGTGTGTAAAATTAAGTATTTAGGTCATATCATTACAGATCAGATGTTAGATGATGATGACATGTATAGGCAGCGCAGCATGTTATATATACAAGCGAACATGCTTGCCAGGAAGTTCTCATGGTGTTCCGATACTGTTAAGATAAACCTCTTTAGAGCATATTGTACTGGTTTTTACACTGCCCCCTTGTGGATCAAGTTTAAACAGACAAGCATTAATAATAAGCTACGGGTCGCTTATAATGATTGTTTGCACATACTTCTCAGAAAACCAAGGTGGTCTAGTGCAAGTGAATTATTTTGTTAAGCTGGAGTCAGTACATTCTCTGCTCTACTGAGGAATCTAATGTATAAGTTTATTGGTCGCCTGAATTCTTCCTGTAACTCTGTCATTGTACAACTGGCTAATCCTAGGATGAGTTCTGTGCGGTATTAGTCAGCCTTGTGGAAATATTGGTAAAGCTGTCTTCTTTGACCTATTTATTATATATCTTTGACCTAGTTATTTTGTATGTCTTTTTTACTATGTTGTTTGTACTGTTAAATGGACATTGAGTCTTATAATAAAAGCTATCTATCTATATCAACCAGCATTTACCGTACATCCACCATCTACCTGTCTGTCGGTTTCTTTCCTTGTTACTCTACACCTCACCAAAACCGTGACAATATTGTTGTTTATTTGTGTCTTGTGTATTTTTAACCATTTTCTTTTTCTCCCAAATCCCATTAACCCTGCCTTGTTCACTCAGCACTTGCTTCAGCAGTGCATTTTTGATGGTCTGCACTGATCTTTCGGCTGTGCCTTTGGATGCCGGATGGTACGCTGGTACCAACCTCTGTTTGATGCCATTGCTCTTCAAGGTTTTTGAACTCCACAGAAGTGAATTGCGGTCCATTATCTGAAACTACTTCTTCAGGCAGTCCATAGGATACAAACAGATTGCGCGGCACTTTGATTGTTTTGTGCTGTAGTAGTGTTGAGCGGAATTACCTCCAACCATTTTGAATGGCTGTCGACGAGTACCAGAAAGTACTGTTTGTTTTTCTCTGCAAAGCCAATGTGTATTCTCTGTCATACGCGAGCAGGCCATTGCCAACAATACAAAGGTGCTACCGCTGGTAGTGTTCTTACTGCTTGACATGCTCCACAGTTCTAACCTGTTTTCTCTGTCACTATCTACATTTGGCCACCACACATTGCATCTTGCAAAAGCCTTGGCAACCGGGAAAAAGCATCTGCATTGGCGTGATCTACCGACTTCCAATACTAAATCTCATCCTCAACGCTGCCAGTGTGGGAATGGCTGACTTGGGTCCTAAAATTGCCAGGAGTGGCTTGTGATCTGTGGTGAGTATGAATTTCCTTCCATACAGATCTTTATGGAACTTTTTTACACCAAAGATCAACACTATTGCTTCCTTCTTGATCTGGGCATAGTTTCTTTCTGCCCCCATTAGAGTCCTTGAAGCAAAAGCAATTGGCTTTTCCTGACCGTTTTCCATGATGTGTGACGTTACCGCTCCTATTCCGTAAGGGGACGCGTCACAGGCAAGTCTCACCGGTTTCCTTGTGTCGTAGTGCACCACTGCTGTGCTCTGCATAAGTTGTCTCTTTGCATTCTTGAATGCTGTTTCACACTCAGTTGTCCACATCCAGGGAATTTCCTTTTTTAAGAGAACATAAGGGTTGCAACAGTGTAGATAGGTCAGAGATATTGGTAGGGCTCGGGGCATTCACTACTGCTGCCACTTTGATCTCAGTGGGGTGCAGCCCTTCTTTGTCAATCAGATGTCCTAAATACTCCACTTGGTCTTTCATAAACTGACACTGCCCGTTTCACTTTTACACCATACTTTTCCAAGACTTCCTCTAATTTCAACCGTACATCTCAGAATTTCTCCCAAATTACATTCTCAGGAAACTATTTTAAAAACCTGAATTACGTTATATGCCAACATATTTTTTTTTTTTACGTTTGAACTGCATGTTTCGTTATTAGGCTATATTTGTACTTTAATTACGTTGCTCCGGTACATTTCGTTTAGCGGATTTATGCCAGAACATTTCACACATTCCATAGCGTTCAAAATTATATTGCAACATTCACAGTTAAGGTTAGTTAGGAGGATACTAACGGTTAGGGTTAGGCATGAGGTTACTAACGGTTAAGGTTAGATATGACGTTACTGAGGTTTAAGGTACAATATGTAATATCAATCAAAACAATAACAAAATACATACTTTGCATTTAAAGAAAACATCACTATACATATATTATATATATTTCTTAGTTGTGTACTTACATTATCCTAAATGTTTCCACCAACTTTTAAATCCAGAGAATTTTGTAATTTAATTTAAAGACACGGGATGTTTCTTTGTGTCGCCTGTCAATGACGTCATATAATATAGTTGCTCTAAGTTCCAGGTAAACGCCAAACATTACGTGAATGAAGTTATAATATTTTTGACAATACATTACTTTGTCAGTGAACATTTTTTCTGCCGGAGACGCTAGATTGGAAGGTTGTCATTGACAACGATAACAAAACCCATGATCCCACGCAACCTCCCGACGTCATCCAAGTACATCTTTTGCTATTGTTTTGATTGAGAGCCCCCTGGTGGCCAAAAATTACATATTGCACGTTTAGGGTTAGAATTAAGGTTAGGGTTAACATTACAAAAACCTAGAATCGCATGTCTGCACGACGCAATCAATGTAGAACAAAACACACACAAAGTGTCGGTCTGGATTTGAACTCGCGAACACTGGCATGCAAGTCGCAGATTTATACGCCCGTCCACCATCCCCGACCGCCACCCTAGCAAAAACTACGCTATTTACATGCTACGTCATGATCTTCATATGTTCATATTTAACGTTATTCAAGTGTTCAATTTAGTTCCCTACAAACGTAATTGACCCTCTCATACGTTCATATTTCACATATTTTGGTTTTACAAAATAGATCCCTCAGAACGTATTTCATGTGATTTAGGGCTACTAATTTTAGCAAGTGTTTGTCTCTTGAACTCAATGTAATCAGGATGTCATCTAGAAAACAGGTCTCCTGATCAAGACCCAGTAAGATTTGGTCTATCACACCTTGGAAAATAGACGGAGCACTGGACACCCCATAAGAGTCGGTAATATGCCGCTCCGCTCTCACTATGGAACCGGCAGGAATTAAGCGCATCTCCCCTGGATTGTCGAGCCTGCCACTTATTAGCCAATCACAAAAAAGAAATGGGCTATACAATAGCCAATCAGAAAATAGCACTACTGTATCGCAGTAAGATTTAATGCAACAACCAATGAAAACAAACATATCCTGTAAATGTTCACGTGATTCCCACTGGAAACGACTAGAGCTCCAAGCATCAGTTCTTGCACAGAGTAAGTCATGATCTCGAAATTCACAATTTGTACAAACAATGACAACTTGTTATATGAACTCCCTTTACCTGATCAATTTGGTCTTTAGAAGGGACTTCCCAAAACTTGTGAAAAAAAAGTACTTTTACTCAAGTAAATGTCCACCTCTGCTAGCATGTACGAGATGATCGCGCTTGATGTTCTAGAGCACGGGTGGGCAAACTACGGCCCGCGGGCCAGATGCGGCCCACCGGGTCTGGCCCACTTTGATCTGGCCCACAGTCTACCGACGCTCTTGAGCGTCAAGCGCGATTGTATCGCGATTATCTCG
>JACXGM010030485.1:0-13273 GCA_016801145.1 Umbra pygmaea
TGGAGGGAGGTTATTGTACACTCCTGAAAAGGTGTGCCAAATCGTGGTTGCATGTGCTGTGCTACACAATGTGGCACAGCGTAAAAACGTGCCTGTACCCCCTGACGCCGATGGCTGTGTTGGACCCGACCCTGACCCCCATCCCCTGGCATTTGAGCCAAATGCTGCTGCTGTGCACCAGCGTTTGGAAGTTATGCATTGCTTATGAAGAAGAACAACAAAGGTATGGGAACATAATACTATTTATTCAGGAATTCTCTCATTGTGGTGTTGATATCAGACAGAACACTCTTAATTTCTCTCAATTTCTTAGCCACCTCTCTGATGGAGTCGATAATTTCGCTCTGCAATTGCAGGACTGCTTCATTGAGGACTCAACCGCTGCTGGAGGGTTGAGACGCATGTGCCGTGGAGACCCTGGGCCCAGATGGCTGCTCAGCTGCAACACCTGAACCACTGGCCCAGCTGGAACACACAGCGACTGAAATAAAGATTATTTTGTATGAATGAAGTGTCATTGTGTAGCCTAAAAACATGTGATTTGACTGCAATCATTTTACTACCGGTAATTTCACTTACCTGTGTCATCCGGTGCGTCAGTGTCCCCCTCCGCCTCACTCACCACTCCACTTAGAAGGGCTTCCCCGATGATAGCCGCGAGTCTTTCATCAAGAGGGGTCAGCTCCGGTGTCCCCTTTCCCCCACCCGTGGCAGACACTTTGGCGATGAAGTGCTAGACGCTTCTTGGCATCGACTTTGATGTCTGACCACTTTTTTTTAATTTCGACCACGGTCCGAGTTTCTGAAGCTGCGGCATTCACAGCGTCTGCAACCTTTTGCCACTCCAATGCCTTTGTGGCATTAGTAATTGCCACACTGTGCCCTCCAAACAATATTTTCTTCCTCTTTTCCACCTCGCCAACAATTATTTCTACTTCACATTGAGAGAAGTTTCTTTTCTTGGTTTTCCTCTCTCTGTTTGCCATGATTTCTCAATCAATGAATATTAATTTCGGGGTGTTTCATTGACTATTTATGGGCAATTATAGGCGTGACATGCAGCCGCAAAAGCTGCGCCAAATTTAAAGTTGATTGTTATTTATAAAGGGAAAACAGTAGTGTAGTTTAAAAGACAGTATCATTTGTGTATACAGCCAGGCGTCATCTTCGGAAAACAGACTCGACCAGTCAAACCACAAACTCTGTGCTACGTGAGCTGAACTATAAGCAATTTGTGTTTGATTTTAGTTTGCATCTCCAGCTGTAAGTCTTGCTCATTGATCTGCATGAATGACCACAAAACCTTTTGCCATGGAAGATTCCAAGTCACAGTTCAGCTCACGTAACATTGCGTTTGTGGTTTGACTGGTCAAGTCTGTTTTCCGAAGATGGCGCCTGGCTGTATACACCAACGGTACTGTCTTTTAAACTATGTTTCTCATAAATTGACTGTACACTTACAAAGTTCTCAATGCTTCCGTTATGTAGGGACCCTCATTATGCTACTGTGGAAGTGTGGTGCTATTTTGAGCCTTGTTAGTGGTATATAATATCAATTTATTTTTACTTCATCCATGCACTCACAACTAGCGTTATAAGGTAATTATCAGTTTGCACTAAAACTGGGCCCATTCGATTAGCATGAAAACATATCCCAGAGAACGGTCGATTCGGTATCAATGTGTTATTAACCCCTAGGTTCATTTTGCGCCGGACTAGTCCTGTAAAGGAGGGATGAGAGGGCCAGAGTGAATAGTAGGACCACAACTGTATCCAGGCCAGCAGAGTAGATGTGATAATATAACATGGACCTAATGTATTATTATCTTAATATTACAATAGAGATATAGGCTGACTGCAACACTAACTCTATGGCTGAAGCTAGGGCAAACTATGTAATGTGACAGCATGTACGGATGGACCAAGCCTAGTAGGTGAGAACCAATCAACATACATACACAAAATATGTGAGAGGAAACTGTTGAAACAATCAGCTTTAGCTAAAACCACATGGTCTGTGCATCAGCCAAGCTAAATTGATGCGGTATGTAAGCAAAGTGACATAGTTGGATAGGGTTCTAAAGTGCATCTTCAAATCATATTTACAGTCGTATGCAAACGTTTAGGCACCCCTGACAATTTCCATGATTTTAATTTAAAAATAATTGGGTGTTTGGATTAGCAATTTCATTGTGATCTATGAAATAACTGAAGACTACAGTAATTTTTCAGTAGTGAAATTAGGTTTATTGGATGAACAGAAAATGTGCAATATGTATCAAATCTAAATTAGACAGGTGCATAAATTTGGGCACTCCAACAGAAATATCACATTAATATTTAGTTGAGCCTCCTTTAGCAGAAATAACAGCCTCTAGACACTTCCTATAGCCTGTAGTGAGTGTCTGGATTCTGGATGAAGGTATTTTGGACCATTCCTCCTTGAAAAACATCTCCAGTTCAGTTAGGTTTGATGGTTGCTGAGCATGGACAGCCTGCTTCAAATCACCCCACAGATTTTCAATGATATTCGGGTCTGGGGACTGAGATGGCCAATCCAGAACATTGTACTTGTTTTTCTGCATAAATGCCTGAGTAAATTTTGAGCAGTGTTTTAGGCTGTTGTCTTGTTGAAATATCCAGCCCCGGCGTAACTTCAACTTTGTGACTGATTCCTCTACATTATTCTCAAGTATCTGCTGATATTGAGTGGAATCCATGCAACCCTCAACTTTAACAAGACTCTTAGTAATGGCACTGGCCACACAGCCCCATAGCATGATGGAACCCCCATCAAATTTTACTGTGGGTAGCAAGTGTTTGTCTTGGAATGCTGTGTTATTTTGCCGCAATGCATAACGCCCCTTGTTATGACAAAATAACTCAATCTTTGTTTCATCAGTCCACAGCACCTTCTTCTGTGAAGCTGGCTTGTCCAAATGTGCATTTGCACACGTCAAGTGACTGTTTGTTGTGTGTGTACTGAAAAGGCTTCTTCCACATCACTCTCCCATACAGCTTCTCCTTGTGCAAAGTGCGCTGAATTGTTGAACGATGCACAGTGACAACATCTGCAGCAAGATGATGTTGTAGGTCTTTGAAAGTGGTCTGTGTACTGTTTTTGACCTTTCACACCATTCTCTGCCTCTCTGATATTTTACTTGGCCTGCTAACTTCTGGCCTTAACAAAAACTGTGCCGGTGGTCTTCCATTTCCTCAATATGTTGTTCACAGTGGACACTGACAGCTTAAATTTCTGTGATAGCTTTTTGTAGCCTTTGCCTAAACCATAATGTTGAATAATCTTTGTTTTCAGGTCATTTAAGAGTTGTTTTGAGGCCCCCATGTTGCACTCTTCAGAGGATAGTCAAAGAGAACAACATCTTGCAATTGGTCACCTTAAATACATTTTCTCATAATTGGATGCTCCTGTCTATGAAGTTCAAGGATTAATGAGCTTACCAAACAAATTGTGTGTTCCAATTAATCAGTGCTAGGTAGGTACAGGTATTCAAATCAACAAAATGACAAGGGTGCCCAAATTTATGCACCTGTCCAATTTTGTTTTGATGCATATTGTACATTTTCTGTTAATCCAATGTACCTCGTTTCACTACCAAAATATTACACTGATCAGCCATAACATTATGATTACCTGGTTAATATTGTTTAGGTCCCCTTTAGCCATCAACAGCCCTGACTCGTCGATGGACATGGACTTCACTAGACCTCTGAAGGTGTGCTGTGGTATCTGGTACCAAGGAATTAGCAGTAGATCCTTTAAACTGCAGACCGGGAACACCCAACAAAGGCCGCCGTTTTGGAAAATCTCTGACCCAGTCGTTCAGCCATCAACATTTGGCCCTTATCAAAATCGCTCAGATCCTTACACTTGCAAATTTTCGCTACTTCTAACACATCAACTTTCAGGACAAAATGTTCACTTGCTGCCTAAATATACCCCACCCATTGACAAGTTCCATGATAACAAGATTATCAGTGTTATTCACTTCACCTGTCAGTGGTCATAATGTTATGGCTGATTGGTGTATGTCAACAAAATAGATCTGACATAAACCCTCAGATAAGACAAGGGAAAAACTTCAAAGAAAGGAAGAAACCTTGGGAGGTGATTCAGAGAGGGATCTCCTTCTCCAAAGACGGTTGGTTTAACAAATGGTGTATGGGATGTGGGTATGGGATGTGTACCAGTACGGTACACCCCTGTTAGGCACAGTTGAGTTCATTTGTGCTCAGCTGGTCCAAGTGAGCAGCAGTCATTTAATAAGGAGGCCAGGAGCAGTTGTGGGTCAGAACCAGGACCAGCATCTAGGACCGCTGACTTGAAGAACCAGGCAGGTTGGAGGAGAGGACTGCAGCAGCCTATATTGATCCGAAGACCTGAGAGCAGACTTAACCCCAAATCCAAGTGCGGGTGTGGTGAGGACATGATAGGAGAGGATAGAATAAAGAAGGTTTAGGAAGTTTGGCAAGACTACATAAACATGAAGGGGGGGTGATAGCTAGTTGGTTGCCCTACAAGTGGGTTCCCCCTGACCATAGCACTGGCTGAAGACCTACATTTAAAGTCTAGGTTTTAATACTGAGACTGTGTCTGGCTCCGATTTAAACTGGAAGACTTCTCCAGAGGAAAGGGGCTCTATATGAGAAAGCTCTGCTCTCTGCTGTATTTCTTTTGATTCTGGGGACCACCAAATACTGTATACAGCATCCTGAGATTGGACTGCCCTTTAGGGCTGTAACATATAAGGAGGTCTGTGAGATAGTATGGTGCAAGTCCATTAAGTTAATAACATTACTTTAGAGTGAGCAGATATAGGGAGGCAAATCAGCCCCAGGTGCGTTGGAGGTGCAGGTGGAGAAAATCTAGTGCTGATTGCTGGGATGCCTTCAAGGAGTGCGGGAACTCGGGAACTGGTGAGTATGGCACATGAAACAGACAACACACACACAAAAGGAAACCAGAAGTGGGGAGAAACACACAAGGAGTGGGAAAAACAGCTCAGGGAGGGGGGACCCTGACACAAACAGCTATATTACTGTATTCCTGTATTGAATCCAAGTATTCAACTTACCGTAACTGAAAATTGATGTAGACTATTTTTCTCCATAGCTGAATGACTGTATTGCTTGATGTCAGTTGAACCATATTGCTCGAGCGACCACCAGGTCCAGCTAGTGCATGTGCTGCTGTAGTCGGCCCGAGCTCCCAGCCGCAAGTGATATTGCAGATTTCTGCCCAGACTCGGGCCATATGACGTCTGCCATGTCTGACTCTTAGCCGAGTGCCCTGACTCTCAGCCGGAAATGGGCCAGACCCACTGTGCTAGCTGGGATCTTTATCCCGTTTTTCTTCCTCTTCTCTTCTTTTTTTCTTCCCTGGGCACCAGAGGGCTTCGGTCTTTTTGACATAATGATAATTTATCAGTGAATTAGGCCATCCGTCACAATCACAAACAGGTAACTGATGTCTTTAAGTGCAGCAGGGCAGGGGGAGATTGATGCGTCACACAGACCGGGGTTGATCGGAAAAGCAATGTAGTTATGTTTTTGTGGGACGATCGCTTTTTTGTAATATTTTAAATATATAGTATTGAAGTTGTATTGTTTAAAAAAATGACAATTATTTAAAAAACACTAATTGTGGCGCCCCAAGGGATGGGTGGAACCCCTAGCATTTGCCTATTCTGCCTATGCCACGGGCCGGCCCTGCACAGACCACTTCTCAGTTCCTATGCTTCCTGGCTGATGTTTTGGTCACTTTTGAATGCTGGCGGTGCTTTCACTCTAGTGGTAGCATGAGATGGAGTCTACAACCCACACAAGTGGCTCAGGTAGTGCAGCTCATCCAGGATGGCACGTCAATGCGAGCTTTGGCAAGAAGGTTTGGTGTGTCTGTCAGCGTAGTGTCCAGAGCATGGAGGCGCTACCAGGAGACAGGCCAGTACATCAGGAGACGTGGAGGAGGCCGTAGGAGGGCAACAACCCAGCAGCAGTACCGCTACCTCCGCCTTTGTGCAAGGAGGAGCACTGCCAGAGCCCTGCAAAAAGACCTCCAGCAAGCCACAAATGTGCATGTGTCCACTCAAACGGTCAAAAACAGACTCCATGAGGGTGGTATGAGGGCCCGACATCCACAGGTGGGGGTTGTGCTTACAGCCCAACACCGTGCAGGACGTTTGGCATTTTCCAGACAACACCAAGATTGGCAAATTCGCCACTGATTCCCTGTGCTCTTCACAGATGAAAGCAGGTTCACACTGAGCTCTTTTGACAGAGTCTGGAGATGCCGTGGAAAACGTTCTGCTACCTGCAACATGCTCCAAGCATGACCAGTTTGGCGGTGGGTCAGTAATGGTGTGGTGTGGCATTTCTTTGGGGGGCCGCACAGCCCTCCATGTGCTCACCAGAGGTAGCCTGACTGCCATTACGTAGCCTGACTGCCATTAGGTACCGAGATGAGATCCTCAGACCCCTTGTGAGACCATATGCTGGTGCGGTTGGCCCTGGGTTCCTCCTAATGCAAGACAATGCTAGGCCTAATGTGGCTGGAGTGTGTCAGCAGTTCCTGCAAGAGGAAGGCATTGATGCTATGGACTGGCCCGCCCGTTCCCCAGACCTGAATCCGATTGAGCACATCTGGGACATCATGTCTCGCTCCATCCACCAACGCCACGTTGCACCACAGACTGTGCAGGAGTTGGCAGATGCTTTAGTCCAGATCTGGGAGGACATCCCTCAGGAGACCATCTGACACCTCATCAGGAGCATGCCCAGGCGTCGTAGGGAGGTCATACGGGCACATGGAGGCCACACACACTACTGAGCCTAATTTTGACTTGTTTTAAGGACATTACATCACAGTTGGATCAGCCTGTAGTGTGGTTTTCCACTTTGATTTTGAGTGTGACTCCATATCCAGAACTCCATGGGTTGATAAATCTGATTTCCATTGATACTTTTTGTGTGTGATTTTGTTGTCAGCACATTCAACTATGTAAAGACGAATGTATTTCATACAATTAGTTCATTCATTCAGATCTAGGATGTGTTATCTTAGGGTTCCCTTTATTTTTTTGAGCAGTGTATAAACGTTTACATTTGCGCCTGTTACATAAATGCCTACGCTTGTTACCAACGCCTGTTATATAAACGCCTGCGGCTGTTAAATAAATGTCTTCACCTGTTATCAACACCTGTTATATAAACGCCTACATCTGTTAAAGTAACATAAAGAGAAAACAGTTGTCCTTTCATCAGTAATGTTAATCTTAGTTAAACACTCCCGGCTCATTAATAGTAAAGAGTTTCATTTTGCATATTGAAACGTTGCTTTAACACATGTAGGCATTTATATAACAGGCGTTGATAACAGGTGAATGTGTTTATTTAACAGGCGAGGGCGCTTGCCTAACAGGCGTACACGCTTGCTTAACAGGTGCAGCCCTCTAACGATTGCGTTTTGACCGAATGAAAACTGGACCTCTTGGCGTTCGATATCAATTTGACTTGTTAATGGGGACGCTAAACTAAACGTTTTGGACTCGTTGGCGTTCGATAATTTTGAACATCTTAAAGCGTTTGTACGTCTTAAAGGCCACCTCGATTCAACTTCTGTTAGATCGCTGTGCCTCTCACATTGTTGCAGTGCCTAAGCAGCATACTTACAGCTAGCCTACCATATTGTATTAGTATAATTTTTGTATTTGGTATTTAACCTTAAAATTTCCATTTTGACACCTGGAATTTTATTAATATTTTAAGAGACAGTACGCCAGGCTCTCTAATCCACTTTCTCCCTCATATGAAGCAGAGGGCCGCTGAGCATTCTCTCCTTTACAATACAGACAACATCATGATATCATGGACTATGGCTCCATTGTTTGTGAGGGCTGCATGGTGTCACACCAAGCCCATGGAAGGGTTGGGATTAGCCCTCCTTTTTACTTTCAGTTTAGGTCTCTTGAGAATAGGTTTTGTTAGTTTGTCAGTGTTACACGGTAGTTTAGTTGTACTGTTTTGTTATGTGTGTTCATGTATATAGGTTCTCCCCCCCATGTATGGTGTGATGTTGTGGTTCCCCTTGTGTTTGATACTGTCATTGCATAGATTACGTCATCGTTTAGGATCTCCCAGGTGTTTTCAGTTAGTCTTATTTGTATGTGTATTTAGCCCTTGTGTTTCCGCCTTGTCCTTGTCAGTCAATGTTATATGTTACGTGTTCCTGATTCTACATACTCTCCGATGTTTTCGCCCCTCGTGGCAGTATTTGTTTCTTAAGAGTTGAAATAAACAGTCTTTGGATTATTAGCATTCCTTCGCACTTGTCTCTTTCAAAACCAAGAGAGGAAACATGACACATGGGTTTACTTATGGCCCATAAGAAGAATATAATTGGGCAAGAGTCAAGTTTTCCTTCAGTAGGCTAATTGTCCCAATGATTAAGCCATAATAGGCTACTTTTTTCTTTAAACAATGTGTGCATTACACATATTGGATTATTTTTGTTGTAATCCTCATTTTAATCTGAAATAGAGTTTGCCTGTGCAGTAGTCAGAGGTGGTGTAAATTCATTAAAAATACTGACTGTAGTGTGCTGACTAGAATGCTGTTTTGCTGCTTAATAAAGGCTGACTATTAACTAACAGCGCATGCGCGTGCAGTGTGTAAATAATATGTGGTATTTCTTGGAGCTAATTACTATTTAAAGGCAGGATAATTGTTTATGTTCATATGTTTATAACTGAGATGCATTTCTGCAAGGTGCATGTATTAAATCCACTTTTCTTTGCTCAAATCTCTCTGTTTATATCTGTGTTCATCCCTTTTCCTCAGTACAGCTACTTTCTTCTCCCTTTGTTAATGAATGCATGCTCAGCTTTTCTTGTTGGCTGGAAGAAACAATTATGTAAGTGATTTGTAGTAGAGTAGAAAGTAAATCCCTGACTAGAATCCATTCTATATGGGCCTACGCCAAGTTTGGAGTAATAAGGGCTGAAACACTTTTGAATAACCATTGTAAAAATAAAAGCAGTCCAACATCACTAACCAGATCAATCACTGTTTTTGGTAGAAATCACATTTCTACATGGCAAATAATTTACTAGTAGGTGAAATAATTTACTAGTAGGTACAGTAGAGTAATAGATAAGTGTATGTGTATATATATGTTTATGTGTGTATTTGTATATATGTGTATGTGTGTGTGTATATATATGTTTATGTGTGTATTTGTATATATGTGTATGTGTGTGTGTATATATGTGTGTGTGTATGTGTGTGTCTGTGTGTATATATGTGTATGTGTGTGTATGTGTGTGTATATGTATATATGGTTGTGTGTGTGTGTGTGTATATATGTATGTATGTGTGGGTGTATATGTATATATGTGTGTGTGTATGTATATATGTATATACAGTGCCATGCAAAAGTATTCGGCCCCCTTGAACTTTTCGACCTTTTGCCACATTTCAGGCTTCAAACATAAAGATATGAAACTGTAATTTTTTGTAAAGAAACAACAACAAGTGGGACACAATCATGAAGTGGAAAGAAATTTATTGGATATTTCAAACTTTTTTAACATATAAAAAGCTGAAAAATTGGGCGTGCAAATTTATTCAGCCCCCTTAAGTTAATACTTTGTAGCGCCACCTTTTGCTGCGATTACAGCTGAAAGTCGCTTGGGGTATGTCTCTATCAGTTTTGCACATCGAGAGACTGAAATTTTTGCCCATTCCTCCTTGCAAAACAGCGCGAGCTCAGTGAGGTTGAATGGAGAGCGTTTGTGAACAGCAGTTTTCAGTTCTTTCCACAGATTCTCGATTGGATCCAGGTCTGGACTTTGACTTGGCCATTCTAACACCTGGATATGTTTATCTGTGAACCATACCATTGTAGATTTTGCTTTATGTTTTGAATCATTGTCTTGTTGGAAGACAAATCTCCGTCCCAGTCTCAGGTCTTTTGCAGACTCCATCAGGTTTTCTTCCAGAATGGTCCTGTATTTGACTCCATCCATCTTCCCATCAATTTTAGCCATCTTCCCTGTCCCTGCTGAAGAGAAGCAGGCCCAAACCATGATGCTGCCACCACCATGTTTGACAGTGGGGATGGTGTGTTCAGGGTGATGAGCTGTGTTGCTTTTACGCCAAATATAACATTTTGCATTGTTGCCAAAAAGTTCGATATTGGTTTCATCTGACCAGAGCACCTTCTTCCACATGTTTGGTGTGTCTCCCAGGTGGCTTGTGGCAAACTTTAAATTACACTTTTTATGGATATCTTTCAGAAATAGCTTTCTTCTTGCCACTCTTCCATAAAGGCCAGATTTGTGCAGTATACGACTGATTGTTGTCCTATGGACAGACTCACCCACTCAGCTGTAGATCTCTGCAGTTCATCCAGAGTGATCATGGGCCTCTTGGCTGCATCTCTGATCAGTCTTCTCCTTGTATGAGCTGAAAGTTTAGAGGGACGGCCGGGTCTTGGTAGATTTGCAGTGGTCTGAAACTCCTTCTATTTCAATATTATCGCTTGCACAGTGCTCCTTAAGATTTTTAAAGCTTGGGAAATCTTTCTATATCCAAATCCGGCTTTAAACTTCTCCACAACAGTATCTCGGACCTGCCTAGTGTGTTCCTTGTTCTTCATGATGCTCTCTGTGCTTTCAAAGGACCTCTGAGATAATCACAGAGCAGGTGCATTTATACGGAGACTTGATTACACACAGGTGGATTCTATTTATCATCATTAGTCATTTAGGTCAACATTGGGTCATTCAGAGATCCTCGCTAAACTTCTGGAGAGCGTTTGCGGCACTGAAAGTAAAGGGGCTGAATAATTTTGCTCATTCAATTTGTCCGTTTTTTATTTGTTAAAAAAGTTTGAGATATCCAAAAAATTTTGTACCACTTCATGATTGTGTCCCACTTGTTGTTGCTTCTTCACAAAAAATTACAGTTTCATATCTTTATGTTTGACGCCTGAAATGTGGCAAAAGGTCGAAAAGTTCAAGGGGGCCGAATACTTTCGCAAGGCACTGCATGTGTGTGTGTGTATATGTATATATGTGTATATGTATATACATATATAAATGTATATACATACAGGTCCTTCTCAAAAAATTAGCATATTGTGATAAAGTTCATTATTTTCCATAATGTAATGATAAAAATTAACCTTTCATATATTTTAGATTCATTGCACACCAACTGAAATATTTCAGGTCATTTATTGTTTCAATACTGATGATTTTGGCATACAGCTCATGAAAACCCAAAATTCCTATCTCAAAGAATTAGTATATCATGAAAAGTGTCTCTAAACGAGGTATTAACCTAATCATCTGACTGCTGTCTAGAAGGTCATCATTGACACCGTCAAGCAAGAGGGTAAGACACAGAAAGAAATTTCTGAACAGATAGGCTGTTCCCAGAGTGCTGTATCAAGGCACCTCAGTGGGAAGTCTGTGGGAAGGAAAAAGTGTGGCAAAAAACACTGCACAACGACAAGAGGTGACCGGACCCTGAGGAAGATTGTGGAGAAGGACCGATTCCAGACCTTGGATGACCTGCGGAAGCAGTGGACTGAGTCTGGACTACAAACATCCAGAGCCACCGTGCACAGGCGTGTGCAGGAAATGGGCTACAGGTGCCGCATTCCCCAGGTCAAGCCACTTTTCAACTAGACACAGCGGCAGAAGCGCCTGACCTGGACTACAGAGAAGCAGCACAACAAAACAACAACAAATTTTGCATGTCATTCGGAAATCAAGGTGCCAGAGTCTGGAGGAAGACTGGGGAGAAGGAAATGCCAAAATGCCTGAGGTCCAGTGTCAAGTACCCACAGTCAGTGATGGTCTGGGGTGCCATGTCAGCTGCTGGTGTAGGTCCACTGTGTTTTATCAAGGGCAGGGTCAATGTAGCTAGCTATCAGGAGATTTTGGAGCATTTCATGCTTCCATCTGCTGAAAAGTTTCATTTTTCAGCACGACCTGGCACCTGCTTACAGTGCCAAAACCACTGGTAAATGGTTCACTGACCATGGTATTACTGTGCTCAATTGGCCTGCCAACTCTCCTGACCTGAACCCCATAGAGAATCTGTGGGATATTGTGAAGAGGAAGTTGAGAGACGCAAGACCCAACACTCTGGATGAGCTTAAGGCCACTATCGAAGCATCCTGGGCCTCCATCACACCTCAGCAGTGCCACAGGCAAAAGGATTCCCGACCAAGTATTGAGTGCATAACTGAACATAATTATTTGAAGGTTGACATTTTTTGTATTACAAACACTTCTTTTATTGGTCAGATGAAATATGCAAATTTCTTTAGAAGGACCTGTATATACGTATATATATATACATATATACATATCATGTAGGTACTTCACATTTGCGGGAAACTGTCCCTAATCTACCAGCCACTGTGGTGGGTGAATTGTAAAATGTATAATGTAATTTTTTTTCAACCACGAAGTGGTAGAACCCTATTGTTTTTGTGTTGAATGGTTATTATTATTATTAGGGTTCAACCACGAAGTGGTAGAACCTTATTGTTTTTGTGTTGAATGGTTATTATTATAAGGGTTCAACCACGAAGTGGTAGAACCCTATTGTTTTTGTGTTGAATGGTTATTATTATTATTACGGTTCAACCACGAAGTGGTAGAACCCTATTGTTTTTGTGTTGAATGTTTATTATTATTAGGGTTCAACCACAAAGTGGTAGAACCCTATTGTTTTTGTGTTGAATGGTTATTAGGGGTCCAAGCCCGAAGGGGCTGGGAACCGTCGTTGCAAAGCAACGCGGTTCACAGCTCCAGCAGGGCTGTAGAACCCTATTGTTTTTCTAAGGTTTATTCTTATTCTTATTCTTATTCTTATTTAGGGGTCCAAGCCCGAAGGGGCTGGGAACCGTCGTTGCGAAGCAACGCGGTTCACAGCTCCAGCGGAGCTGTGGAACCCTATTGTTTTTCTAAGGTTTCTTATTCTTATTAGGGGTCCAAGCCCGAAGGGGCTGGGAACCGTCGTTGCAAAGCAACGCGGTTTACAGCTCCAGCGGAGCTGTGGAACCCTATTGTTTTTCTAAGGTTTCTTATTCTTATTCTTATTCTTATTATTCTTCCGGTAAAACCGTTACTACAGCCTAAACCGTACATGATCGTGGGGTGCCATTTTCAGGACTGCTCCAGATCACCGCTGGGACCTCAGACAGAAAAATTCAGCCACTTCCACCACTAGGTGGCGC
>JACXGM010030486.1:0-13273 GCA_016801145.1 Umbra pygmaea
GGGGGGGGGGGTATTTTTGACCTCGGTATTTGTTAAATCCTGGTTACGGCCTTGGTGCTGCATCCAGGGACCACCTTCCTGCCTAAAGAGATGAATCGCGTTTTAGCTGAGATACATAAAGAATTTCCATCTTTGTCTCCAAACAGGCAAAATGATCCACTTGATTTGATTGGCCCACTTCTACCATGCTTAGAATTGGTTAGGGACAAAAAGTTGTTTCACTGCCCCCAAAAATTGTGAGCTTGCCCTTCTTTTTAACCAAATGGTTACAAAACGAGAAAACCCAGACCCATGTGGTACATGTCGATCAGTTCTTAGTAGACAAACAGATTGGGCCAACACTCCAGATCTTGATTTACAACATCATGTTCCACATGTAAGGCACAGTAATGCGAAACCTAAGAACCTGCTCTCACTTCATTCATCTTCAGGCTGGTGACAATAAAAAGATCACCTACAAATTGAGCTCAGTAATCTGTCATTCAGGGAAAGTGGCCAAAGGACCTTACTGGTGTCCGCATCTAAGGGACTTTTAGAATTAAGGCTGATGACACACATATCTGTATAGAGTCTAACAGCATCAAGGAGACAGCTGGAGTTGTACATTTTTATGAATTATACAATGAAGACCATGATAAAATCTCAGGCATCATTGAAGATATCAGTGAGCAATTAAAATCCTGCGAGTCAGACTCAGATATTGATGTAATTCCAACTTGTAGCTCGCCAAGCAATTTGAGTGTAAAGCTGTCCCTGTGTTGAGCTTTCTGAAGCAAATGTCTGCTTTCAAAGAATGCCACAAACGATTATATGAAGCAAAACATTTGAGTCCAAAACAACATCTGCTGTCACATACAGTAGCTATGCCTTAATGCGTATTTTATTCCTCTTGTCATGTAGACAAGTTATTTTCTCAAAGGTTTGTAGTTTTTTTGGTTGTGAGTTTAGTTTGAAATGTGTTTTGCAACTTGTGTGTGTGGCCCTTAACTCAATGTGGCCCTCAAGCTAAAATTATTGCCCACCCCTGGTATAGAGCATTCTACATACTGTAGGCAAATATGGTATGTATAATGTACGTATAACCGTTGTTCATAAAACCTTTTTTAAATACATTTGTATTTTTTCACATAACTCACTCTTTCTACATGCATAAAACATCATAAACCGGCCTTTGAGTTCACTAACCTTACCATGGAACTATGAACTTTGATAATGCATTGACCTTCGTGCCTTTATTTTGAAGGTTTTCTCATTATACCAAATTTATGACGTCATCTGAAGTGTTGCTATCGGAATACTAGTACGGTACTCACTAACAACTCAGACAAAATGCTTAAACTGTAAAAATATGTTACCAATACTGGTCACAGAATATATTCAGTATTTAGTAAATAATGTGTCTAATTCCTTGTTTTAGATCAATGCATCGGTGAGACATTAGGATTAGGCTTTTTCCGGTACAAAATAGAAAAAGCTTCCTGGGGAATTGCCGAGGTCGGAAGGGTCAGACCAATCAGCTTTAATAGTGCAGCCTCTGGTAGAGCACCATTCGATCTGGAGTCAGGCAACGCTTTTCTCCCTCGGGGTCACACACAGAGAAGCACATCGGCAATGCCAGCTGGATGAGTCACGGCCCGGTGGCGGTAGCACAGCAACCTGAGGAGACACGCTCTGATCCGTGGCTCCCGTGGGTCTGGAGCCCTGCCTCCTTCTGTTTGCACCTGATAACACCACTGGAGTTGTTTCTACAGCCTTTCTCCCTCGTCGTATTTATCAAAACGCAGGGACAATGAGATCGTTTAGAAAAATGAAGGGCTTTCGTAGCCCCCGGCCTCGTAAACAGGCATACATCCTCTGCCCACTTCTAAATATCAATCAAGTGTATTGAGGTAGTTAAACGCTTCGGCAGAGCACCAAACTGAAAAGGTATTTTTTATAATTCCCCGTGTCCTTCTGGGGGCCCTTCCCAACAAGGTTATTTGTACAAAAAAATAATCAGTCTGTCATCTTTATAGCTTCCAATGTTGAGTGACAATGTCTTACCAAATCAATGGTGGCTATTCGGCCATTATTAGTTCACATCGTGTTCTAATATTCTCATTGTGAAATGTAAGTTGTGACCCCAAACAAAATGTGTTTGATTACATTTTGACATATTTGTATAAGATATTTTCAGTGAGTGATTATTTTCATTGGTGATGCAGGCTTTGGCATCGTTTGTGTGCAGCTGAGCGATAACAATCGAAATCCCTACTGCTGAATATATTATGAGCACCTCATTTGGTTCCTGACAGATGGGCATGTGGCTTCACTGAAGAATGGTACAGCATCGCAGTGTATCAAATTTATATCTTAGTTTCCCTCTAAACATTCCCCCCTTGACAAGCAAAACAACCCATTAATTTCACAATTCACTGACCTAACTTGACAACACTTTATTTTTCTTTGTGGGAGGAGTTTAAAAAAAGACCGTCGCACCATACACTCGGCAACATTAGTACTTCACAATATTAATCTCAGTTTAACCTGCCTTTGGCTACATCCCAAATAGCACTTCACTCCCGTAGCGAATTACAAAGTCCTCTGCGTGCACACCCATATTGAAGACTAAACGTTGCACGGTACATAGAGAATAGGATTCCAGAGGACGATGAATAAATCACGCAAGTGACAGTGGGGCTAGTAGCCCCGTTTCTCCCCGGAGTCTGAAAGTGAATGCCCGTCAGCATGGTCTGCAGTGTGGCGTCTGCCCTCCCGGAGGGTCACCTTGTGCCTCAGCAGCTCGTCCCCATTGCTCAGCGCAACTCGTCCAGTGGAGGAAGAGAATGAGAGTGGTGCAGAGCGGTCACTAACACCCTGTGCCCCCCCCCGGGGCACATTCTCTGGAAAAGTGTCAGTGGTTGGAACGGAAACCTTGGAGTTGAGGAGATGGGTCAAAGTGTCCGCTGGCAGATGAGGTAGGACAATCATCTAGAGTCCCTTCGAACAGATAGTAGATGTTCAAACTTTACATTTTACATTCTCTTGCACATACGTGTTGTCTGTGCAATATTAAATATGAGATGTATCCATAAAAATGACTAAACAGATGCTTTTTTAACCATTTGAGTATTTTTCATTACACTATATCATTAACCCAGATTACCTCAGGGATGATCTGTCTGGGCTTGGATGGCCCTTACTATAAATCAAACTTTATCACCAATTTTTGAATGCCTACATCAGTGGTCCTCAAACCCTTCCATGGAGGGCCTAGTGTATGCTGGTTTTTGGTCTTTCCCTTCAATTACAGCATAATTAGGACCTAGACTGCCAGGTGAGGGGAGATACTAACCAATTAGTGACCTACTCCATCAGGCTTGTACAAGGTAAAAGCGAAAACCTGCATACACTAGGCCCTCAATGGAAGGGTTTGAGGACCACTGGCCTACATTGTAGATGTCTGGACAACTTTGTATGAAAATATGCACAAAGGGACTGGAAATTGAACAAGCAGAGTGAGGTGATATCACTATCGTTTCCGCTAATGTTTCTTAAAAGGTGGGAGCCCAAACATATGAGCACAAATCATGTGGAAGTTTCCACCCATCCTACTCAAACTCGTGATTGGCTGTAAAGGTTGTTCGTCTGAAGAGAACACTCACCAGAATTATTTTCTCTATATCCAAATATGCAAAAATAAAAAAATACAAATATTTTAGATATGGTCTGGCCATGCGAGAATGTACCGTACGAATTCTCATCTTATTGACCTTAATATTCAACAATTTGAATTGTTTTTGCGGTGAGAACCGCACGTGTTTTGTAACTCCAACAAATCTTTCATAGAATTTGTTGTACCAAAATAATTCCTCCACCTATTCCTTAAATAATTTAGCATTACCTTTATGTACAAATTATTTTGTCTTATTCTAAAGGTATATCACTGCATCTCATGATAGCACGGTTAATTCAAAATATTGAAACTTAATTTCCCCAAACTGCAGACATCAACTTCATAGACCGTAGCATATGGTGAAGTTCGCATTGTAAATCACGTGCTCCAACTCTACAAAGACGGATTGCTTCCGGGGGGCATCGCAGGAGCATCTGTCTGTCTACTTGTTTCTGGACATGGCTGAGTGGTTTCACAGGAGCTCTGCAACACTTTCACACCTGGCAGAGTCCCAAATGGCAACTTATCTCCTATGACGACAGCCGTGAATATTTTCAAGGGCAGGCACATCCTAGTAGGTCTGTCATATATCCTTTCGTTTGTATGGATTTTTTTCTCTTTATGTGTAGTCGTTTTAACTCCACATTATTTGTCTTAAACACTGGAAAAGCAAATCATTTTCTGTAATGTAGTCAACGATTTTCATCTTTAGCCAGCAGTCTCTTTCTACACATTTGTGTCCCTGAGTTTCTTAAAAACATTCTGTTCCTCTCCTAGTAGAGTATGTACATCTTCCCTTCAGTGAGCATAGCCAACGATGAAATTAGCTCCCTTGAGGGATGGGTTAAATCAAAATGCAGAGAATGAATTTCGCTACATGTATGTGACAATAAAGTACCTTTTCCTTTACCTTTAGGTTACTGTGAAATAAGATACTCCAACTCCTCCCTCCCGTACGTTTTTTTTTAAAAATTATTTTCCCCATTTTCTCCCCTCCCAATTTTTCTTTTCCAATTTTTCCCCACTGAACCTGCTACGTCGGCAGCTCTGCAACCCCCTCTCGACAGGTGTGGAATGGTGAAAGGCGCTCACGTGGTTCATCCAACCACGTTACCAAGCCAGCCAATTCTTTTCGCACGGTTCACACATCACGGAAGACTTTAGTCAGCTCATGTACGGGATGATTACGCTCACCAACTATACTTCTGTGATTGAATTCCGAGGTGCCCGATCTGCACACAGGGTGTCGCTGTAGAGCAATGTGGAAAGGTAGATAATCCGACTTTTCTATCTCAAATCCCGGGCAACACTATGCCAATTTGCGCTGCCTCGTGCTGGTAGGTCCAGACAAAGTCAGTAGCCATATTCAGGTTCGAACCATTGACTGTCGTGGCATAGTTTGTACTGCAAAGCAGGGACTTGGCTTACTACGCAACACGACCCCATCCTGTCTTTTTATCAAAGGTTAGATAACACCAACCAATGCTAACTTTATGTGTAAATAACTGAGGTAGTCCTCCCACTCAGTGGTTTGGTCAATTACACAGCCACTAATTATTCTGCGGTATAAACATCTTGTAGTGAACAAATAACAAGGCATCAGTAAACATGTTGTCTCCCAAACCTGCTGTTTCTGGGGAATTGGTCTTTTGAGCTACAGTATACAGAGTTGTTTACAAGATATTTGTTTATTTACTGTTATTTTACCAGTCAAGTTGACTGAACAGAGTCTGATTGGTTGAAACAGCCTGGGGGGAGTAGAGGGGATGAATGAGCCAATTAAAATATGGGGATGATTAGGTTACCATGGTAATACAGCTAGATTGTCCTGGACACTGAGGTTAACACTTTGCTTTATCTTGGCCAGGTCGCCGTTTTAAATGCGAATTTGTTCTCAACGTGCCCACCTGGTTAAATAAAGGTTAAATAAAAACATAAAAAATTAACACCCCCTTTACAATGAGTGCTATGGGATCTTTTGTGACCGAGGAGCATCAGGATATCTCTTTAACATCCCATCTGAAAGATGGAACCCTACACAGGGCAAATGTCCCCTTCACTGCCCTGGGGCATTGGGAATGATATTTAGACCAAAGGGAAGAGTGCCACCTACTGGCCCTCTAACACCACTTCTAGAGGCATTTGGTCTCCCATTCAATCAACATAAATATGAAAATTGTTGTCAACCGTAAGACATGATCTTCACTGAATTTTGGGCAAAAAATGCAGAGTAAGGCCAAAGAAGTCAGCTCTAGAAAACATGAACAAACGAATGAATAGACAGACATGTCCTGTTGATATGTCTGACTGGCTCCCCTACAGGGAATAGACCAATTCCCTCTTAGGTGTGAAATGCTCTTTTGTTACTTTGTTAGAAAACTATTCCTATTCTAATAGTTTGGCTCTCTTGAAGATTTAGCTGAATTGCAAATCATATCTTGGAAATTATGGTCTGGACAATCTAGGGACAACAACTCACAGGAGACGCAAAGAATTACATGTTTTTTCCATCTCTGTTCCCTCTTCAACTGACAGAACAATACCATCCCTGCCAGTGGGTGTCTTCTGCCATGGCTAGACTTTAAACAAGACATTTTGTCTGAGGCATTAAAAGGGGACTCTGCAGTGTAAAAAAAATGTGTCAAGAATTAAAAAATACAAATTGGATGTCGAAAGCGAGGCCTGGATGTCTATAGACATGTCACTCCTATCTGTAAGTGCACATTGCAAATGGAGAAGTGCACTGGTATGGAAAACCCCTGAATATGCAGTACAGAAAGGCAGAAATGTCTGCCAGTCGACAGGCAATCTGTGAGATCTTTCCTAGCAGCTCACTCTCCTAGACTTTCTCTGATGACTTTCTTTAAAGGCATAGTGTAGTACATAAACCTGGTTTTTAAAGATACATCCACACGTTCAGAAATGTCCATTCCCCTGTACAGTGGTTAATAAAGTAAAAACCTGGAATTTTCGGCTGTTCAGGGGAGATTAAATTTATATAACAAATTTCACATGATTAGACTGAGCATTTCAAGCTTCAGAAAAATAAATGACATGAATAAAAATAATGTTATGAAGTTATAGTAATCAAATAAACAGTGATTTATTAGACACAGTGATGATTTCAAAATCACACATTGATAATCCAATTTGTAATGAAGGCCTATTCATCACAGCAAATTTAACAAGCCGGAGATGTTGTAAAAAAATGGACTAAGATGGGGGGACCACGTGTCGTTGTGGGCTAAGTCGCTGCATTGCACGACAATCTACATCATGATAGTCACAGGTTCGAACCTGACTATGGGTTCTCTGACTTTCCCCGGGCCTCTATCACGAAGCAGCGCAAATTGGCTTAGTGCTGCCCGGGATTTGGGTTAAATAAGTCAAATTGTCTTTCCTGCCACATCGCTTTCCAGCAAGTCCTGGTGTCCAGATTTGGCGCCTGTGGGTTCAATCACGGAAGTATAGTTGGTGAGTGTAATCATCCCGTGCATGATCTGACGAAAGTTTTCCGTGTTGGATGAACAGTGTGAAAAGAATCAACGGCTGGGCATCATGTGGTTGGATGAACCATGTGCGCGCTGTTTGCCATTCCACAGATCTGCCTATTGGGCACAAGATGTTGAAAAGATGTCTTTTGGTTGTAGACGTTGACTAGACGTCTTTACAATGCCCTGTGCCCAATGGGTGTGCAGGGAGTTGCGGAGCTGCCGACAAGACAGGATTAGAGGGAATTGAGAGGGAAGAAAAATAAGGAAAAAATCACACAAAAAACAAAACAGAAATAACTGGACTATGCTTTTAAAACATTACGCTTTGCCAAAATGAAAGGATTTGCCCATTAAGCTTTTAAAATGACAGCCTGTGGGCTATTTTGGTTCAATCATTGATGTTGTTTTAAGCAACATGTTCCCTAGTTGAGACTACAAATCAGTAGTTTAGTTCATCCAGACCATATTGGATCTTGAGGCACATTTGTGTCATGTTCGAATATATACTGAATTTACTAACTTCAGGTCCAATAGGTTTTGGCCATGCAATTATTCCATTTTAATTACCCTGGTATAGCACCAACATTTGGTCAATCAAATCTTTATGGCAATATACAGCATTCCTCAAAAATACAAGATACAGCATTGCTCAGAAATACAAGATACAACATTCTTTAGAAACAAGGTACAGCATCAACCAAAGCAAAACTATTCAGCCCCTTTACTTTCAGTGCAGCAAACTGTCTCCAGAAGTTCAGTGAGGATCTCTGAATGATCCAATGTTGACCTAAATGACTAATGATGATAAATAGAATCGACCTGTGTGTAATCAAGTCTCCGTATAAATGCACCTGCTCTGTGATAGTCTCAGAGGTCCGTTGAAAGCACAGAGAGCATCATGAAGAAGAAGGAACACACCAGGCAGGTCCGAGATACTGTTGTGGAGAAGTTAAAAGCTGGATTTGGATACTGAAAGATTTCCCAAGCTTTAAACATCCCAAGGAGCACTGTGCAAGCGATAATATTGAAATGGAAGGAGTATCAGACCACTGCAAATCTACCAAGACCCGGCCGTCCCTCTAAATTTTCAGCTCATACAAGAAGAAGACTGATCAGAGATGCAGCCAAGAGGCCCATGATCACTCTTAATGAACTGCAGAGATCTACAGCTGAGGTGGGCGAGTCTGTCCATAGGACAACAATCAGTCATATACTGCACAAATCTGGCCTTTATGGAAGAGTGGCAAGAAGAAAGCCATTTCTGAACGATATCCATAAAAAGTGTCATTTAATGTTTGCCACAAGCCACCTGGGAGACAAACATGTGGAAGAAGGTGATCTGGTCAGATGAAACCAAAATTGAACTTTTTGGCAACAATGCAAAACGTTATGTTTGGCGTAAAAGCAACACAGCTCATCACCCTGAACACACCATTCCCACTGTCAAACACGGTGGTGGCAGCATCATGGTTTGGGCCTGCTTCTCTTAAGCAGGGACAGGGAAGATGGCGAAAATTGATGGGAAGATGGATGGAGCCAAATAAAGGACCATTCTGGAAGAAAATCTGATGGAGTCTGCAAAAGACCTGAGACTGGGACGTAGATTTGTCTTCCAACAAGAAAATGGTCCAAAACATAAAGCAAAATATACAATGGAATGGTTCACAAATAAACATATCCAGGTGTTAGAATGGCCAAGTCAAAGTCCAGACCTGAATCCAATCGAGAATCTGTGGAAAGAACTGAAAACTGCTGTTCACAAATGCTCTCCATCCAACCTCACTGAGCTCGGGCTGTTTTGCAAGGAGCAATGGGCAAAATTTTCTGTCTCTCGATGTGCAAAACTGATAGAGACATACTCCAAGCGACTTACAGCTGTAATCGCAGCAAAAGGTGGCGCTACAAAGTATCAACTTAAGGGGGCATAATTTTGCACGCCCAATTTTTCAGTTCTTTATTTGTTAAAAAGGTTTGAAATATCCAATAACTTTTGTTACACTTCATGATTGTGTCGCATTTGTTGTTATTTCTTCATAAAAAATTACAGTTTCATATCTTTATGTTTGAAGCCTGAAATGTGGCAAAGGGTCGAAAAGTTCAAGGGGGCCGAATACTTTCGCAAGGCACTGTAGTTGTGGCCGAGATGAGTGCATATAATTACACACATTTGCACAAAGTGTACCACAGTACAGTCGTGGTCAAAAGTTCTGAGAATGGCACAAGTATTTGTCTCCACAAAGTATGCTGCTTCAGTGATCTTTTTGTCAGTAGTTACCAGGGCCGTGGGAAGTAGGGGTGCTGCAGCACCCCCTGTTGGAAAGGGCAGACATCACAGCACTGCCAGATGCAAATACAAATAAACAAGTTAAAACATTTAAAATAATAATCCTGTTGTTGACGACACAAGGTTCTCGAGGTGCACGTTAATGCAAGGTAATTATGATGACAAAATGTGCGTCACTACCACGGCGTGTGCACTAGCGCAGACCGCATGTGCGGGAGTACACCCCCATACTCATACGCAAAAAACGCACCTCCGACTACAGCACCCCTAACTTAAAAACTCTTCCCATGGCCCTGGAAGTTACAATGGTATACTGAAGTATAATTACAAGCAGTCCATAAGTGAGAAAGGCTTGTATTGACAATTACAATAAAGTTTATGCAAAGAGTCAATATTTGCAGTGTTGACCCTTCTTTTTCAAGACCTCTGCAATCTGACCTGGCATGCTGTCAATTAACTTCTGGGCCACATCCTGATAGCAGCCTATTCTTGCATGATCAATGCTTGGAGTTTGTCAGACTTTGTGGGTTTTTGTCCACTCGCCTCTTGAGGTTCGGCTACCAGTTATTTAATGGGATTAAATGGCAAGGTGCACCATGATGCTGGAAAAGGCATTGTTCATCACCAAACTGTTGTTCGATGGTTGGAAGTAATTGCTTTTTGAGGATGTGTTGGTACCATTCATTATTCATGGCTGTGTTCTTAGGCAAAATTTTGAGTGACCCCACTCCCTTGGCTGAGAAGCAACCCCGCACATGTCTCAGAATGCTTTACTGTTGGCATGACACAGGACTGATGGTAGCGCTCACCTTATCTTCTCCGGACAAGGTGTTTTCCAGATGGCCCAAAAAATCGGAAAAGGGGATTCATCAGATAAAATTACTTTACCCCTGTCCTGAGCAGTCCAATCCCTGTACCTTTTGCTAAATATTAGTCTGTCCTTGATGTTTTTCCAGGAGAGAAGTAGCTTCTTTGCTGCCCTTCTTGACACCAGGCCTTCCTCCAAAATTCTTCACCTCACTGTGCATGCAGATGCACTCACAACTGTCTGCTGCCATTCTTGAGCAAGCTCTGCACTGGTGGGGCCCCGATCCCGCAGCTGAATTAACTTTAGGAGATGGTCCTGGCACTTGATGAAATTTCTTGGGCACCCTGACGCCTTCTCAACAACTGAACCTCTCTCCTTGAAGTTCTTGATGATCCGATAAGTGGTTGATTTAGGTGCAATCTTAATAGCAGCAATATCCTTTCCTATGAAGCCCTTTTTGTGAAAAGCAATTATGACTGCACATGTTTCCTTGCAGGTAACTATGGTTGACAGAGGAAGAACAATGATTTCAAGCACCACCTTTTTTTAAAGCTTCCAGTCTGTTATTCATACTCAATCAGCATGAGAAAGTGATCTCCAGTCTTGTCCTTGTCAACACTCTCACCTGTGTTAACGAGACAGTCACTGATATGACCACAGGCGTTGCGTGGGGTGGGGCCCGCGTGTTTGCCTGGCAACACTGTGTGGTGTCGGGAGCGCGAGCTCTTTGGTTTCCTCTACAGAATAATAGCGCTTGAAATGCATTGCAATAATCATAGTTAATTCCTTGCATAGATAGTTAGTGGGTCCATGTCCATGTGTAGCTAAAATTAGTCTATTGTTGGATGAAACAATTTTTTTGTGAATGTTTTGCAAATGCAATTGTTTTTTCACATGAACAATATATTCAATCAATATGCAATCACATGCTCTTATTATTTCTTTACACACCATACAATTGCATTTGAGTACATTTCACTAGTTTTGTAGTGACTTCACAATGATTATTGCGGTTAATTTAAAATAGCACTATTGTTTTGAAGAGAGAACAAGGGAGATCGTTTTGCCAGCATTGTGTGGTGTTGCCGAGAGAACGCGCCGGCCCCGCCGCACGCGACGCCTCTGGATATGACGGCAGCTGGTCCTTTTGTGGCAAGGCTGACATGCAGTGGAAATATCTTGGGGGGGATTAAGTTTATTTTCATGGCAAAGAGGGACTTCGTGACATTCTGGAGTATATGCAAATTGCCTTCATCAACACTGAGGCAGCCGACTTTGTCATAGTAAGTACTTGTGCCACTCTCAAAACGTTTGACCATGGCTCTACACTACTGTCCAGAATTGACAGGGCTCTGTTCAGATGTAGTGCACTCCAGGGAATGGAGTATAATTTGCAATGCCACAACATAAACCTGTGGGCCAATATCATCCTGCTAAATTTACTGAACGGGCGTGCTACAACCCCTGCTTTGACGTTACACACTTTGTGGCCTAGATTGAAACCAGCATGATGCCTGCTCTCTGGATTTATATTCCAATCCTGTTAGAAAATGATTCCCTGTTATAAAATTAGTCCCCTTTTGAAAATGACTTCATTCCTCAAGTCTAAATAATTCCCGTTCCTCCCTGCTGTGCTGCGATCCCTGGACAAGGCTCAGTAGAGCACAAAGCGAAGCAGGAACATGAGCCGCATATTTAAAGACACCCCCCTCCTCATTCCAACTCCTTCCCTTGCCACCCGCCACATCGACCCCCACTTCTGCCCCCCCCGTCACCCCAGCTCTCTGGGAGCACAGGCAATCACATGCCTCTTCATCTGTGCTGTTCATCTTTAACCTTGAGGGAGATAAAGGATCATTAATACTGTGGCCGACAGCCAGGCAGCGCCGGCCTCCGGTGCCTAGCCACCTCACCGCGCCTCACATCGTTGTTGATCTTGTCTAATTCTATTGCCTCACAATAATCTTTGCCTTATTTGTTGGCAGAGAGAAAGAGAAATGCAGTTCCGTCATCTGATTCTGTAGGTGCTTGCCCCGAAACTCATTAAAACTCCTGTTTAAACAGCTGTCACAAAAACAAAGTAAAGAAATTACTTATACTGAAAATGTCAGTGTCACCTCTTGTTTAGCAGCAGCTTCGCTGTACATCTCTCTCCCAAAACATGACACGGCTAATCTTAACGTATGTCATTGAGGAATAGAAATGAAGACAGGGGAGACCCCGGTTGTGGGCTTGCAGCAGCTTGTGTGGAGAGATGAGTGTTGAAACAAGCGAAGAAATCCGTGGATCTGGGTGCTGCGTTTCATCTGCGGATTTTCGGCATCTCTTTGTGGTGTTAAAGCGGACTGTTCCACTGGCTGCAACACAAGACACGAGCGAGAGGGATTGTAGCTCCCATGTCCTGTGTTGCAGCCTCTGGCCCAGGCACCGGGCACCTTCAGATACGCCCCTTCAACAGATCCTGCTGATACGCTGGAGATGACAGAGAACAAAGGAGTCAGAGATAATTCAATGATGTATCTGTGTGTGTGTGTGTGTTTTCTAGCCTCTGTCATTGCCAAGAAATGTAACAAAGTATTGAGATGAGTATGGTGGTGGAGACAGCAATAGAGGGAGTGAAAGTGGCTTGTTTCACCTTCTAGCCTTACCTCATTCTTACTCAGACACCCAGAGAAAAGCTTATTTGGCCTAATTTCCTCGACTACGGCTAATGACTCACGCTGCTCGTTTTTCACCGGGAAAAGGAGAAAAACACAACAACCTTCTAAGCCTCACCTCTGGGATGCGGACCGTATCATTGGCTATGCAAATTGTCATCGTTTGTTTGTTATTTGCGGAACATGAACCACTCTGAGGCAGTTTGGATTGCATTTGGAAGGGAAAAGTATGCCCATCAAAGCATTTATCCTGTTTTCCAGTCTCACAGGTGGCTTTGTTTGTAATCAATGAGGAAATAAACAGCAGAGGGAGAGAGAGAGACAGAGAGACAGAGAGAGAGAGAGAGAGAGAGAGAGAGAGAGAGAGAGAGAGAG
>JACXGM010030487.1:0-13272 GCA_016801145.1 Umbra pygmaea
GCTGTCCAGAAGGCCATCATTGACACCCTCAAGCAAGAGGGTAAGACACAGAAAGAAATTTCTGAACAAATAGGCTGTTCCCAGAGTGCTGTATCAGGGCACCTCAGTGGGAAGTCTGTGGGAAGGAAAAAGTGTGGCAAAAAACGCTGCACAATGACAAGAGGTGACCGGACCCTGAGGAAGATTGTGGAGAAGGACCGATTACAGACCTTGGATGACCTGCGGAAGCACTGGACTGAGTCTGGAGTACAAACATCCAGAGCCACCGTGCACAGGCGTGTGCAGGAAATGGGCTACAGGTGCCGCATTCCCCAGGTCAAGCCACTTTTGAACGGCAGAAGCGCCTGACCTGGGCTACAGAGAAGCAGCACAACAAAACAACAACAAATTTTGCATGTCATTTGGATATCAAGGTGCCAGAGTCTGGAGGAAGACTGGGGAGAAGGAAATGACAAAATGCCTGAAGTCCAGTGTCAAGTACCCGCAGTCAGTGATGGTCTGGGGTGCCATGTCAGCTGCTGGTGTTGGTCCACTGTGTTTTAACAAGGGCAGGGTCAATGCAGCTAGCTATCAGAAGATTTTGGATCATTTCATGCTTCCATCTGCTGAAAAGCTTCATGGAGATTATTTCATTTTTCAGCACGACCTGGCACCTGCTCACAGTGCCAAAATCACTGGTAAATGAATGTGCTCAATTGGCCTGCCAACTCCCCTGACCTGAATCCCATAGAGAATCTGTGGGATATTGTGAAGAGGAAGTTGAGAAACGCAAGACCCAACACTCTGGATGAGTTTAAGGCCGCTATCGAAGCATCCTGGGCCTCCATCACACCTCAGCAGTGCCACAGGGTGATTGCCTCCATGCCACGCCGCATTGAAGCAGTCATTTCTGGAAAAGGATTCCCGACCAAGTATTGAGTGCATAACTGAACATAATTATTTGAAGGTTGACACACTTTCTTTTTTTTTTGTATTACAAACACTTCTTTTATTGGTCAGATGAAATATGCTAATTCTTTGAGATAGGAATTTTGGGTTTTCATGAGCTGTATGCCAAAGTCATCAGTATTAAAACAATAAATGACCTGAAATATTTCAGTTGGTGTGCAATGAATCTAAAATATATGAAAGTTTAATTTTTATCATTACATTATGGAAAATAATGAACTTTATCACAATATGCTAATTTCTTCAAAATGACCCGTATATAGACCAACCATTCTGGTCCTCTTGTAAGTACAAAATCGAGGTATTTGCGTCCTCACTTTCAAACCTGCTGTTGCAGTCTTTACGTAGAAGTCAATCCAAAACTGAATTTGAGGGTAAAATGTACTCTTTCAAAGGTGTTCTTGTAGAATGTCTTTGTTTTTATTAAAGTAATAAATGTAATTTTCAACATTTACCAGGCCTCTGTTGTGCTATCTTATTTTCCAACGTTCTTGTTTGGAGGATAACTATAAGTGAAAGTTTGTCTGGAAGATTGACCCGACTGCCAAAAATGTATGTCGGTTGTTTAATTGGATGAACACGAATTATGCTTAAATACCACAGTAGCGTAAATCATCTTTTTACGGTAATATTTCCCACAAGTCCACACGTCCCTATGGCCAGAGAAGGAGAAATAATTGAGAGAACTAACTTCCAGTAAAATAAGCAGACTTCTTCACATTGTCAATGACAGCGCCACCATTTAAAGCGGTAGTGAACTATCTTTGTTAAACCACCATCTTGGTTTTTAGATTCATGAGCTGCGCATGCTCAATGCGAGGGGTCTTATTTCAGCTAGCCACCAAATGTCTATAATTATTCAGTTTTATTAATATCGCCACCGGATCGTATACTGGAGTTGCAGCTTCCAAATAGATACAAAACCATGAATACGATGATGAATCGGGGAAGTTTTCAGAATCAGTTAGCTTCCATAATGGAAATGCTCAGCAAATCGGCTGTGGTCGAAATCGGTAAACTTGTCGACGAGTGCTCGGCCGTGCTCCGCTCGGAGATATCCCAACACATGAATGAGAACGAGGCGCTGAAGAAGAAATGTTATTTCCTGGAGATCGAATTGAAGACGGTCAAACTGCTCGAGCGTAAAAGGGCCCTTGCCAGCCGTCGTCAGAATGGAGTTCAGGTCTCGGGACAAGGATTTACTCAAAGCGCAACAGAGAGTCGAGGTGAGCATTTTTAGACTAAACGGTAATTCGCAGTTATGCATTAGAAGCAGGCTTTGCATTACACAGGCAAGGAGTTATATTAATAATTCACGCTTGCTTTTTTCAGAGAAGCAGTCCGCCCCGGCTATAGAGGGTGTATTTGGGAAGGACTGGTGCATGGATCTGTGGAGAGATGGCGAGTCCATCCCTCAACATAAAGAGACAATGGGGTCGGCCATCTTGGGTGATGATGAGGTCACCGAGGTCAGTTTTATTTACAGTACACAATACTGATGGTCTTTATGCCTTGTTGTATCATTGCACATGCGATCTCAGACATTTTAGATTGAAAAAAACTTAGTAACAGGACAAAATGTGACGGGGATACATAAGTGTGATAAAAATTGATGTAAGTGTGCCTTTTAGGGCATTGTTAACAATCTTCACTTGACTGATCTGGGAACCTCAGTTAGAAAAACTAAAGCATGTGGCCCCTAGGTTACCTACCCGACCCTTTATGTAGGCAAACAGCAGGATAGTGTGCAAGTAGAGACTGTTAGTCATTGTATTCCAGCTCCATGTGTGAGTTATTAAAGGCACAATGAATTGATTTACACTCAACTCTAAATGTCATGAAGTGGTCTGTTAATATCAGGTGTTTGTGTTCTATAACTTTTACCTGTTTTGTCTAGGCCATAGACTTGGTGGACAATGAGCCAGAGTTGGTGTTTGTCAAAGAAGAGCTGTTTGAGGACCGGCCAGTGGACCAACCGAGGGGTCATTCAAGCAACAGAAGAAGTAAATGCGCTTTCATATCGAGACGTCCAAATAATTAGATCAGATGTAAAATCTATGACGTTCTACCATTCAATGAAGAGCTAGGACTGTCAGTTGGTTATTGGCTGAATTGTTTTCAAGCTAGGTTGATGGCATTGACATTGGTTTCTGTCTCAGGGAGTGTTGCTGTAGAGGACGACGCATCAACAGACAGAGGTGCCCCCAGTGACCTTCATCTGTACCAGGGGGACATAGACGCATACTCCTCCGTGCCCGGCCCTGCAGGCAGCCACCAGGACCAACCGGACCCACAGCAACCCGCATCCATGGAGAGCCTGATGGAGGACCCCGCTCTGGCCATCCTGGTTGAGAACGCAGCCGAGCCTTCAGGCCCTGACACAGCCGATGGAATGTACATAGACGCGTACCCGCCTCGCAACTTCAACACAAATGCACAGAGGAGCCGCCCGAACCACCAGCACCCATCCCAGGGGACCGGGAAGGACCAGAAGCAGCAATTCGATTGTCTGTTTTGTGGGAAGAGCTTTGGCTACCTGAGTTACCTGAAGGTGCACATCAGACGGCACTCCGGAGAGAAACCGTTCGTCTGCACCGTCTGCGGGAAGCGCTTTGCTCAGAAGACGTACCTGAAGCTGCACCAGCGGACTCACTCTGGGGAGAAACCCTACAGCTGCACAGAGTGTGGGAAGAGCTTCTCTCAGAAGAGCTCGCTGAACGTCCACCTACGAAGTCACACTGGGGAGAAGCCTTACAGCTGTGTTGACTGTGGGAAGAGCTACACGTACAAACATGGCTTCAACACACACCAGTGTTTCAACTGAATGGGAGACGGGTTGATTTTATATGAATACTTTATTTTTAAACCTTTTCGCATTGCAACTTCACTTTAACAAACTAGCGACTGAAACATTTTTAGCCTTATTGTAGTCAAATCATTTTGCCTTACTGGATGAGCTTAAGGCAGTGTCTAGATTTCCATACTGTAGTACCATAACAGGTTATATCCTATTACTGACCTTAAGTGCTTAGGGCACTGTATTTTTACCAGAAACATTTTCATCTGTTTTAAACAACGCTTACAAAGTACTAAAACCTCCACGGTAGCTTAACTTCAAGAAAAGAAAGTGGACATAAACTAAATGCAATGATGGCCAACCCTGCTCAAAGGAATACCACTCCCTGCAGATTCAGTAATATTATATTATATTTATCAAAATTAAATACATGAACATGAATTTGGCAAAATCCTAAAAGATGGATTTAGTTAACTTATTTGTCTATTGTTATTGTTTTGTATTCTGTTCTTTATTTTATGCTTGATTTTTTGAGAAATTGGAAAGAAAGGAGTGCTCAAATAGTAATGGCCTGGAATCAAACCCACGCTCCAGCAGTATATGTGCACCGGGAGCAGCTGCTTAGACCACTAGACCCACCTCAGATCACACACTGTGAATTTAACATATAATGCATTCCAGCTAGCAAACATTAGCAGTGCATTTCCAGTTCAACTCTTGTACTGTTTAACCACGGACTGTCCTGTCAACTCTCAGGATTCTTTCTGCGAACACATTGCCGTGAAATTGTTTTGGTCCCTACGGGTCACAAATTAATAACCTCTGTTAAATAACCTCACAACAGACAAGCTTGTTGAGGTGTAGTGTAGTTGAGATAGACTATGATCCAAACACACAAGCAAGTCTCTATCTGAACCCAACTGAGATGTGGCAGGACACGACAAGCAGCTCATTCATTGCAAGTTTTGGAAATGTAGCAGAATTCACAGTTCTGCATGGAAGAGTGGGCCAAAATTCCCCTGCAGCATTGTGAGTGATTAACAGCTACGGGACATGTTCAGTGACAGTCATTGTAGCTATATTCTGCACGTCCAGTATAATGGGAGCTATTGGCTTTTTGGACAGGGGGTGGCAAGAGTGATGTTATTGCCCTCAGTACAGCTTCAGAGTCTGATGTTAAATAATCCCCTCCCACTTGATGCAACTCCGCCTTCTCCTCTCCTTCAACCAATCCAAATTGAGATATTTTACTATTACAGCAGGCTCCAGAAAAAAATAACCCTAACCCTAAAATAGACAGCTAAGAGTAGGTCTGCTAATTTGATTAAAACTATATGTTACACTGTAGGGATTCACCAGGCACTCTTCTCTATAGTGACATTTTAACCGCTGTGTTCAGGGTTAGGGTTGTCAGGTTGGGAATTGATCTGGCAAACTTCTTGTAACTAGTTATGATTGAACCACAAAGCTAACTGCTGGCTTCTTGCAGCCTCTGGATAACTTACTAGGAAAGAAGCCTATTATAAATTAGTGAAATATTTGAATTTTATTAAATAAAAATAAATACAAATTCCCAGGTATCCGGTAAACCAGCCCATGCCTACTATTATAACCAAATAATAGTGTCGCTATTTGCTACTGATCAGCAGTGGCTGAAATGCATGAAATAATGATGATTTGTTTCTGTTTTTGATATCATTAGTGATTTGGTCATATCACACTTGGGTGGTGGCTCTGCATAAGCACATGAACACAACCAATTAGGAATATCAGAAGGGGTTTAGTGTAGGTTTGTAACTTCCTTTTTGTGTTGTTCAAGGCAGGCCGAATTTAGCAATATGTTTTGTATATGGACACCGAAGCTACATGAAGCACCATACCAAATTACGCAAGACTTACTTCTGTGTTTCAGAATTATTTTCAGTTTAGCTACAACAGAAACAAACTGCAAGCAACAAACAAGCTTTGTTGTCAATCTTTCAATTCTCAAGATGGAATGAATGCAATGCACACATCAGCCATTGAAAATAACTACCTTTTTGTATGGGGGGTTATTTTCTTATAGTTTTATTGACAGGACGGACAGTAAGAAACAGGTGCTAAGAAAACAGGGCGGGCACAGACAGTCGGCCGAGCCGGGGCTCAAACCCCGTCACCAGGGGTCATGCATGCGCCAGAGTCAGGAGCTACAAAGATACAAACCTCAGCAATGTTGAGATTTGAATTTGGACACGTAGTTATGCATATACAGTCGTATGCAGAAGTTTAGGCACCGCTGACAATTTTCATGATTTTCATTTATAAATAAATTTGGATACGTTTTTGGATGTGAAATTAGATTTTTGATCTATCAAATATCTGAAGAGGACAGTGATATTTCGGTAGTGAAATGAGGATCATTGGATTAAAAGAAAATGTGCAATATGCATCAAAACAAAATTGGACCAGTGCATTAATTTGGGCACCCTTGTCATTTTGTTACTTCATCTACCTAGCACTGATTAATTGGAACGCACAATTGGTTTGATGTCTTTATCAAGCCTTGAACTGCATAGACAGAAGCATCCAATCATGAGAAAGGGTATTTAAGATGGCCGTTTGCAAGTTTTGGATCTCTTTGACTCTCCTCTGAAGAGTGGCAACATGGGGCCACAAAAAAACTCTCAAATGACCTGAAAACAAAGATTGTTCAACATTATGGTTTAGGGGAAGGCTACAAAAATCTATTGCAGATATTTAAGCTGTGAGTGTCCACTGTAAGGAAAATAGTGAGGAAATGGAAGACCACAGGTACAGTTCTTGTTAAGGCCTGAAGTGGCAGGCCAAGCAAAATATGGGGATAGGCTAAGGCACCGGATGGTGAGAACAGTCAAAAACAGTCCACAGACCACCTCCAAAGACCTACAACATTGGTCCACAGACCACCTCCAAAGACCTACAACATTGGTCCACAGACCACCTCCAAAGACCTACAACATTGGCCCACAGACCACCTCCAAAGACCTACAACATTGGTCCACAGACCACCTCCAAAGACCTACAACATTGATCCACAGACCACCTCCAAAGACCTACAACATTGGTCCACAGACCACCTCCAAAGACCTACAACATTGGTCCACAGACCACCTCCAAAGACCTACAACATTGTCTTGCTGCAGATGGTCTCACTGTGCATCGTTCAACAATTCAGCGCACTTTGCACAAGGAGAAGCTGTATGGTAGAGTGATGTGGAAGAAGTCTTTTCCGCACACATGCCACAAACAGTCGCTTGAGGTATGCAAACGCATATTTGGACAAGCCAGCTTCACTTTGGAAGAAGGTGCTGTGGACAAATGAAACAAAGATGGAGTTATTTGGTCATAACAAGGGGCTTTATGCATTGCAGCAAAATAACAGCATTCCAAGACAAACACTTACTACCCACAGTGAAAATTGGTGGAGGTTCCATCATGCTGTGGGGCTGTGTGGCCAGCGCCGATACTGGGAATCTTGTTAAAGTTTAGGGTCGCATGGATTCCACCCAATATCAGCAGATACTTGAGAATAATGTTGAGGAATCAGTCACAAAGTTGAAGTTACGCCGGGGCTGGATATTTCAACAAGACAACGATCCAAAACACTGCTAAAAATCTACTCTGGCATTTATGCAAAGGAACAAGTACAATGTTCTGGAATAGCCATCCCAGTCCCCAGATCATTGACTATCTGTGGGGGGATTTGAAGCGGGCTGTCCAAGCTCGGCAACCATCAAACTTAACAGAACTGGAGATGTTTTGCAAAGAGGAATGGTCCCAAATACCTTCATCCAGACACACATTACAGGCTATAGGAAGTGTCTAGAGGCTGTTATTTCTGCTAACGGACGCTCAACTAAATATTGATGTGATATTTCTGTTGGGGTGCCCAAATTTATGCATCTGGCTAATTTTATTTTGATGCATATTGCACATTTTCTGTTTTTTCCATCCAATTAATCTCATTTCACTACCGAAATATTACTGTGTCCTTCAGTTCTTTGATACAGTGCTACTGTATGATATATAATATATATCAGTGACTCACTGAAGGTGGTCTTCTACTATACTGTATGATATATAATATACAGTGCCTTGCGAAAGTATTCGGCCCCCTTGAACATTTCGTTCTTTTGCCACATTTTAGGCTTCAAACATAAAGATATAAAACTGTATTTTTTTGTGAAGAAGCAACAACAAGTGGGACACAATCATGAAGTGGAACAAAATTTATTGGATATTCCAAACTTTTTTAACAAATAAAAAACTGAAAAATTGGGCGAGCAATATTATTCAGCCCCTTTACTTTCAGTGCAGCAAACTCTCTCCAGAAGTTCAGTGAGGATCTCTGAATGATCCAATGTTCACCTAAATGACTAATGATGATAAATATATTCCACCTGCTCTGTGATAGTCTCAGAGGACGGTTGAAAGCACAGAGAGCATCATGAAGAACAAGGAACACACCAGGCAGGTCCGAGATTCTTTTGTGGAGAAGTTTTGGATTTGGATTCAGAAAGATTTCCCAAGCTTTAAACATCCCAAGGAGCATTGTGCAAGCGATAATATTGAAATGGAAGGAGTATCATACCACTGCAAATCTACCAAGACCCGGGCGGCCCTCTAAACTTTCAGCTCATACCAGGAGAAGACTGATCAGAGATGCAGCCAAGAGGCCCATGATCACGCTGGATGAACTGCAGAGATCTACAGCTGAGGTGGGCGAGTCTGTCCATAGGACAACAATCAGTCCTATACTGCACAAATCTGGCCTTTATGGAAGAGTGGCAAGAAGAAAGCCATTTCTGAAAGATATCCATAAAAATGTTGTTTAAAGTTTGCCACAAGCCACCTGGGAGACACACCAAACATGTGGAAGGTGCTCTGGTCAGATGAAACCAAAACTGAACTTTTTGACAACAATGCAAAACATTATGTTTGGCGTAAAAGCAACACAGCTTATCACACTGAACACACCATCCCCACTGTCAAACGTGGTGGCAGCATCATGGTTTGGGCCTGCTTCTCTTCAGCAGGGACAGGGAAGATGGCTAAAATTGATGGGAAGATGGATGGAGCCAAATACAGGACCATTCTGGAAGAAAACCTGATGCAGTCTGGAAAAGACCTGAGACTGGGATGGAGATTTGTCTTCCAACAAGACAATGATCCAAAACATAAAGCAAAATCTACAATGGAATGGTTCACAAGTAAACATATCCAGGTGTTAGAATGCCCAAATCAAAGTCCAGACCTGAATCCAATATAGAATCTGTGGAAAGAACTGAAAACTGCTGTTCACAAACGCTCTCCATCCAACCTCACTGAGCTCGAGCTGTTTTGCAAGGAGGAATGGGCAAAAAATAATTTTGCACGCCCAATTTTTCAGTTCTTTATTTGTTAAAAGTTTGAAATATCCAATAAATTTCATTCCACTTCATGATTGTATCCCACTTGTTGTTGATTCTTCACAAAAAAATACAGTTTCATATCTTTATGTTTGAAGCCGGAAATGTGGCAAAAGGTCGAAAAGTTCAAGGGGGCCGAATACTTTCGCAAGGCACTGTAGATCAAAATGAAATTGCTGATTCAAACACCCAATTATTTATAAATTAAAATCATGGAAATTGTCAGGGGTGCCTAAACTTATAAAACTTAAAATACCTGGGAAAGGATTCTTTAATTTCAGTCTTCCCTCAGGAGAATTGCACGGCTCTTTGTTTTCTTGTTACACAATTTGCAGGAGAATGAATACCCCATTGTTCAATTGAATAGAGATCTGAGTAGTATTTTCTTATTAATGAGTTCTCCCTAAATACATACAGTGTCTTTGTGGTAAACATGGGGTTTCCTGTTACCAGTTATTGTTTGTGCTACTGTGAAGTGTCGTAGATGCAGATCTTGTAAATGTGTGCCAATTATTATTATTTTTATTACTGTGGAGTCACACTAGTACTTATTTGTTTACTTATTTATACTCACATGCATTTTGTATTCTTTAACATGTTAACATGGCAACAAAATGTTATGAAAGTTATATCTTTAATGCTGTGTTAATAATTAAAACAAATGAAAAACATTACAGCTGCATATATTCCAGAACAAACAATCGCTGAAATGATATCATAAACTCATGGCATACAAAACACAAGTATTAAATACACTACGTGGAACAGAAATGTGTAAACTCTAACTCTAATTAATGTAATTTGTACCAAGGTCTACAGCAGACAACACAGCTCCAGACCAAAGTGTCATCTTGCACTGAACATTGTCAAGTTAATTCTACAACATTGACAGTGGTATTTCATGTCAACATTGCAGTGGAACTGAAGCAGAGTTGGCAAGGTCCTATTTAAAAATATCAACTGTGTCACTCCAACCAGGGGTTTGAACCCGGGTTACAGCAAGCAGACAATGCCAAGTGTCCAGCATCGGCTATTGAAGTTTGGCTCAGCACTGCCTGGGTGGGTGGACAGGTCGGTTGGGAATAAGGACATCATGTTGCTCTACAGCGACTCTTTGTGGTAGGCTGGGAACATCACGGGATGTAGGCTGGGGATTCTAATCACATAAACTGGAGGGAACATCTTGTTTGAGTGAACAGTTTAAGGACAACTTGCCCAGATGTGCTTGGATGAAACACATCTTGACCTTTGACCATCCCAGTCTTGCTGTACAGTGGTTTTGACAAGGTAAGGAATGTGTGAGTGGAAAAATAAGACATCGGGATGAGAGACGACTGTGGTATATAAAATGTAAATAATAATGGAAGGACAAAAAAAATTAGCAGTGCAGATGTATTCTATAGGACAGTTTGGAAACATTAACCAAGACTTATTTCTACCAAACTTTTTCCCTCATTATGCAATTTGCAATCAAAAACTTTTCTTCAAAGGCACATCTGTTCCTGCTTATTACACACAGCCAAGAAGTAGTCACCAGCATCTACACAGCCTAAGAGTGAACACAATCACTGGCCAACAACCAGTTTTTGGTTTGCAGGCTAAAGGCAACCTTATCCGACACAAACAACAGCTTATTTTCACTACCACATGAAATGCCTCCAGGCTTTGTCGATATTCCTCGCACCAGGATTTAAAATACTGGTCATAATTACACAGTTGTACCACAAAGCACCATACCAGGTGAAACAAGCCACCCCACAAGGCCCGGCAGAGCCTCAGCTTCTGGTGACTTAGTACAGAGTAACTAATGACAACATTTTTGGAGATTATTGATTTGTCCAATTACCTTAAGTCCCCTAAAAGCAGGACGGATGATGTTTAGAAAGGACTGTCGTTTCTTTTTGGATTGAAATTAATCACACAATAAAAGTCTTATTCACTGTTAGCTTTCAAATCCAATGAGCTGGAGTACAGTGCCACCATTACAACACTTGTCACTGTCCAAATAATTATGGATCGTACGGCATAATTAAAAACAAAAAGACACACTGCCATTAAGTCTACATGCTTAGGGATTTACTCTAAGCATAAAAATGGGTGGTATATTCATACCAGATTTCATACTACATCCTGTTAGTGATGTACACATTCAGATGAAACAAATGCGCATTAAAACACACTGAAGAGCTACAACACACTGTAGCAAATTTTGATGATTATAACATCAGCTAGGTCCAGCGTCCAGTTTAAAACCCCTTGACAAAGTCGTTAGGTCTTCAGTTAAGTTTGCTTCAATATTGTAAAGTCTAACATACACTACAGACAGTGTTTGGTACTTTGAACCGGTACACCCATTCAACGTCAGAGCACTGCTGTCAGCCAAACTACTTCTTGTCATGAATCGCTGTGTGTAATTGAAGCAGTTTCTGGTTGAGAAAAGAAAGTGGGCAACTTGGACACTGATGGACCACATGTTTCTTCTTCTTCTTCACGTCCTTTTGACCATGAACGTTGGCCAAGTGCTGAGTCATGTATACTTTCTGGGTGAAGCTTATTTCACATGAGACACATTTGAACGGCTTCTCGCCTGTGTGGAGGCGCATGTGACATTTCAGATTGCCTTTCTGTGTGAATCCTTTCCCGCACACGGTGCAGGTGTGGGGTCTCTCTCCGGTATGCACCAGGTGGTGGATCTGCAGGCTGGACTGACACGTGAAAAACTTGCCACAGTACTGGCAGAAATACTTTGACGCCGCAAAACCGGCAACGACACATTTGTGTCTCTTCATCTGGGTTTCACTGGGGAAACTGCTCTTACACACATCGCAGTACGTTGACTTGTGAGTCTTCATGTGCATCGTCAGATGGTTCTGCCGCAAGAATGTTCTCTTACAAATCGCGCAACTTAAATTGCCGGTGTCTGATTTACTATGTGAATGCAAATTAAACCTGTTGAAGTAGCTGAATGTCTTCTTCTTCTCCTCCGTCTTTTCATCCTTGCCTTTTGACTTTGCTACAGACTTCTTCGCCTTTGTCCGCTTTGCCGGGTTTTCGTCTTGTCCCTCGACGGGCAGCAGCTCCGCATCATCAGGTAGGAACTCTGCGTCGTTGGCCTCGTCTTCCTCGATGGGGAACACGTGCTCCCCGTATTCCTCCTCCACTCCACCAATGGATATGAATCGTAACGTTTGGCCTGTGGATACGTCAGTGGAAGACATCTCCAGAGGCGGTTCATGTCTCTGTGGCCGGTCCTGGAGGACGGAATCAAAGGACTGAAACTCTCTGGAACCCTTTGCTTGTCTGTTGTTCTCCAACTCATCATCTGAAGCAACAAATAAGCATTTAAAATATGAGGGGAGTGGGTTTACTACATGTCCACATAATGAATACACTGTCTGTCAGTGGAGGCTCATATTAATGTCTGGACTGGAGGAAAGGGAATGGCATGTCACATTGGGTCTACAATGTGTTAACTCCATTCCACTTACTCCAGTTAATCGAGGAGGACAGAATCACATTAAGGTTCACCAGCCTCCACTGCTCCTCCTGGCCCACAAACCCACATTAGATACGAATGCATTTAAAAACAACAATTCAAAAAAGCTGATTAAATCTTTACTTAACAGTGACATACCATCTAAGATGATTGTTGGTCTTTGCTGTGGGTAACTGGTGTTTATGATTTCCACCTCAATATCCTCCTCTTTGATGTCAGCTTGGCCTGAAGGCACCTCCGTTGACTGTGAGAGAACAATAAAACAAAGGTTTCATGGCTCTGACGGGCTAACGTGCCTTGTTTGCGATTCGGATTAGAAAACCTAAAGACCTGATCTTTTCTAATGCCGAGAATCCTCTTAATGAAAGCAAAAATCATTCCCCAGTTTAACAGGGTTAGTGTAAACAAAGTGGGCTAAGTGTCTGCTAACATGGTTAGTGTAAACAAAGTGGGATAAGTGTCTGCTAACAGGGTTAGTGTAAACAAAGTGGGATAAGTGTCTGCTAACAAGGTTAGTGTAAACAAAGTGGGATAAGTGTCTGCTAACAGGGTTAGTGTAAACAAAGTGGGATAAGTGTCTGCTAACAGGGTTAGTGTAAACAAAG
>JACXGM010030488.1:0-13272 GCA_016801145.1 Umbra pygmaea
ATTCTACACATTACCCTTTAAATTTCACTGACTGCTATTCTACACATTACCCTTTAAATTTCACTGACTGCTATTCTACACATTACCCTTTAAAGCTCACTTACCGCTATTCTACACATTACCCTTTAAATTTCACTGACTGCTATTCTACACATTACCCTTTAAATTTCACTGACTGCTATTCTACACATTACCCTTTCAAGTTCACTGGCTGCTATTGTATACATTACCCTTTAAAGCTCACTTACCGCTATTCTACACATGTTGCCATGTGTCTATTATTTTGAGAAATTCATAGTCCTCCAGCATAATGTGTGTCTTTTCTACCTTCAATTGCTGCATAACTGGTACACCTTGATCTCAGCAGGTGACACAGCCAAGTGTGGATGCACAATATAAAGACATACCCAAAAGTATTGGTATCCCTGCATATTACTATAGAAGGCCTTCTAAAATAACCTGGATGATATTATTGAAACCCTTTAGAAGTTGTATGAAATAATTGTACTGTAGTGATACCTCAAGCAGAAAATTATCTTTTAATTAGTATGAAAGTTGTCTTGAATCTGTGCAGGGAAGGATGAAATCAGAAGACTATCAAGGGATTTTGGAGTGAAACGTACGGCCCAGTGTTAGAAAGAAAGCTGTTACTCAGTTGCATGACTCCTCCAGTAGGATAATGACCCATATCTCAAAAAGCACAAAAACATTGGATTGTTGCTGACCTCGCAGTTGGGATTAAGGGTCCCAGTATCTTTGTTCATGTCATTTAATGAACACAAATGTTGCTATTTCAAGTGATATTATGTCATACACTGAACAAAAATATAAATGCAACACTTTGGTTTTTGCCCCCATTTATCATGAGCTGAACTCAAAGTTATAAGACTTTTTCTATGTACACAAAAGGCCTATTTCGCTAAAATACTGTTCACAAATCGGTCTAATCTGTGTTAGTGAGCACTTTCCCTTTCCCGATATAATCGATCCACCTCACAGGTGTGGCAAAAGGTGTGCCTCAGGCTGGCCACAATAAAAGGTAATATGATCGAGCAGGGTCCAGCTGCGACTTGGGCATCCCGTTATGGGTGTACCTGGTAGCGTTTCATCGACCAATCGTGTTTGCAAGTTCAAATCCAGACAAACATTTTGTGTGTTTTGTTCTCCATAGCAGCGTGATGCAGACAGGCAATGTTTACTTTGTATCATTACATTTACCAAACCCTTACCCTAACCTTAACCACTCTAAAACCTTGCTGTTAAGCCCATGTAAAATATGATTTTTACTTTCTGTAATTAAATTAACCATAAGCCTTACCCCTTACCCTAAGCTTAACCACTCTGAATGAAACCTTGCTGTTAAGCCCTTCTAAAATATATTAAGAATACATTTTACTGAAATGCTACGTCATGATGCTTCCAAATGAAATACATTAATTTGGAAATGTCCTGAGAGACATTAAAAAAATGAGAAAATCATGTCCGTGTGTACACGAATCAACCGATTAAAATTGCGTGACTATATCACAAAATGCCGTGAGACTGCGTTGGTTAGTATCCTCATGCCTAACCTTAACCCTAACCTTAACCGTGAATGTTGTAATATAATTAATTTGAACGCTATGGAATATGTGTTCCCGTTTTTTGCGAAAACGGGAACCACCACCAGCACGAGAATAACCATTTGTGGCTGCAGTTGGATGATATTGATATGATCACTATCCTTACATTACAGTTAGATTTCTTAAATGAACAGTCATATTGTCAAAATCAGTGCTGAAATTTCACAATTTCTGCCAGGGCATGCAAATGTATGAGCACAACTGTATGTATGAATATTGTAAACATAAACAATGCTTTATGAATGGAAATTGATGTATAGTATATAACCATGGTGCCGACCATAAATGGATATTCCTGAGGTAGAGTTAGTGGCGTCCAGGTGTTTCCCCATTAGGGAGCTGTGGGGGATGGCTAGACTCTCATGCTCTGGGTCAAGCTCGTCTCCGATCACCAGGACATCGCAGTAATCCAGGTTATGCATCACCTCCAGAATGCCAGGTCTGTGGACTACACACACACCAGCACACGAGCACACAATATGAAACACAGACTTGGCTGCACACGCAATCACTTTTACATCCCGCCCAGTTGTGGCGACATCGTGCTGATCAACATGTATCCATGGTAACCACCCCACGAACCTGCCCCGAGCGGCACACTGTCGCTCTTGGTTACGGTGCTGGTGATACGCAGGTCCTGGAACGGTGCCACTCCCACGGCTCTACGCAGGTCGACAACAGGCCTGATGAGTCGATCTGATCCGGTGATGGTGATCCGCGGCTCGCTGGGAGGAAGGACCATCACTACTGCCTTAATATCCGGGATGGAGATGCAGGTGTCCTCCCCAAAACACCTGAGCCCCCCAAAACAAGAGGAGAGACATGAGTTTACTCATTATATCCTTCATTTGAAAATGTTCCATATAGTTGTTGTACCCAGCTCCATTTTTGGGATAATTGTCAGAGGGACGAGGAAGAACGGAGTAAGGAAGACGCTGGAAACATTTAATTGCTATTTGGCTGTCATCATACTGGAGGCTAAATTATGACCTGTATAGTGTGGCACCTTCATCTGGGCTTTCACCCAACAGGACACAGTCTGTCCTCTCTGTCTGTTCCTGGCAATGAATGAGTGAATGAGGCTTTCTTTTTTCTTTTTCATAGATGAGAGACAAGCACAGTTCATGACAGAGGCAACTGTGAAATGCGGACTCCAATATTTGTTCAGTTTTGATTGCAAGTTTGTCGCCTGTTGGCAAAGAACTCTGCAGCTCTTTAGATTCTCTGTGATGTGATGTGGTTTTCAGACAGATGGCTGCAAGCTGCCCATTTCAATGAGAAAACCACAAGCACTCACATGCACACTCACATGCACACTCACACTGACACGCACAATCACACGCACACACACACGTACACCCACACTCACACAGGCTCGAACAGGCATGAAACTGTTAAGATACAAACAGGAACTGTCCTATTGACAGGTATACTGAACAGAACCAGCTGATCTCTGGACATCTTGTCAGTCTGAGTAGAACCAGAAGCTGTCCTGCCGTCTTGTCAGTCTGAGTAGAATCTGAAGCTGTCCTGACATCTCGTCAATCTGGGTAGAACCAGGCGATCTCTGGACATCTTGTATGTCTGGGTAGAACCAGGAGCTGTCCTGCCATCTTGTTAGTCTGGGTAGAACCAGGAGCTGTCCTGCCATCTTGTCAGTCTGGGTAGAACCAGGAGCTGTCCTGCCATTTGTCAGTCTAGGTAGAACCAGGAGCTGTCCTGCCATCTTGTCAGTCCAGGTAGAACCAGGAGCTGTCCTGCCATCTTGTCAGTCTGGGTATAGCAAGCTGGCTGTCTTCCAGGTTCATTATAATTTGAGTGCGGCTGAGAGATGTCTCTCAGGATTAATGCCAGCACAGGCCTCTAACGCCTTGAGTAACAGTAATTACGTTTTTCAGGGATTGTTGAAAAGTGCTCTTCACCCACTCAGTTCTTTAATCATTTATTTACTTTCCTGCACTAATTAAGGACTGTCTATCGTTTTATATGATAACGGTCTGGTACTTCTGGCTAAGTAGCGAAAAGTAATTTGTCGGATTCGTGGTTTGTTTTCAGTTGCATTCCCATGGCAATTCTTTGTACTTAGTCGAGGGTTAGGGTTTAGATGAAGTGTGTGTTGAGACGCATTGTTACTCTTAACTACATTACAGACTGGCTTGAGATGGTGTGTGTGTGCCTGATTAATTGATCTCAGTAATTACCTTACAAATTGGTTAGAGAATACTGTGTATATGTGTGTGCAGGCGTGTGGGTGTGTCATGTGCTTATGCGTTTTTATGCCTTATCTCAATTAACTGTAACTCCACAAACAATATTGACCCTAAATTCTTCTGGTCCTTCTTCCATCACTGCTAAAACAATTGAGGGGTTTTAAACAATACAGAGGGATTAGGGAACAAGAGTATGGTCCATGAGGAATCTTTAAATGCTGCTGTACTAATGTGTACTCTGGCCCCATTGTCTTCTGGGATCAACAAGATGGAATCCACCAGTTTCTGGGGACAAGTAGACTGGTATATTCATTTTTTTATTCTACAAAATGTCTTTGGAGGTGCTCTAATCTATTGTCATTAACATATATGTTTTTTGGGGGTATTTTTGGAGTTTAGGTAGGCAGGCAACCAACAATTACCCCCAACAACACCAGTAAAAAGGCTGTAGAAAACTGTCCAACGCAAATTATGGACCTAGCTGGACACAAACCACTTGACGAGCAACACTCAAATGGACCTGTTCTCCTGACCAGAACCCTATTAAAGAACCCTTTCACTTCATAGAGCAGTACATCAGAACCCCGTGGAGAAGATGATGGCTTTTGGGAGGAAAGGTAAATAAATATGGATAAATGTAATATGGATAGAGACAGGAATATTGATGGAGATAGAGGATCGATGAGGAAGCTGCATTCCTATTACACGGTGAAAAATACCAAGCCCTAAGAAAAGTTTTCTTTCACAAAATGATGGTTCATGACAATCGATATGAAACCATAAAAGTAAAATAAAAAAATTAAAAATAAATGTGATGGGTGAAAAATAAACTGTGTATAGTTGAAAGCCATGTGGCCACCTGTGACAATCTGAGAGACTGTCAATGATACAGCTTCACAGTAAAAACGGCTGTGTTAAATCAACACCCTAAGTGTTAAATTAACACTCTCAGTGTTTATATAGGTCGAAAATTGACACTGAAGAGTGTTGATTTAACTCAGCCGTTTTTACTGTGTTGTTTTTCCATGTCATGAATTTTAGTATTATAATCAAGATATTTTACAACTTTTCGTAATGCTATTGTTGCTGTTTCAGTCAAGACAGAGAGAGAGAAGGAGAAGCAGTCAGTCGGTGTCCTCAGTGATCTACCCCTGTAAGGACTGTTTATCTCGCTGTGCTCTCTGGCGTCAGAAACCCTGACACAGCATCTTGCCTTTCATGGCCCCCTTTCACATTGTCACCACCATCAATGGCCACATCAACCGTAGCTCCACGGCAACCGTGGCACCACGGCAACCTGCCGGTCCTCTCAGCTGTGGCGTGGCAGAGCGGGAGGCTGGTGTTAACGAGAGGCGAGATGGAGAGATCAAGAGGTGGACGCTGTGTGATTCACCGCGCAAACACTGCTGATAAGCACACAGTATCAGACACATGCAGGCTAAGATGGATACATGCATATACAGTACACACGCACACACAAATGTAGTTAACATATAAATGGGGACACCAAAACTGAATACCCTTAAAAAATCCTACTTTTATTATTCCTAACCCTAAACCAAAATTTTAACTCAACCTCAATTGTAAATTTTGCCCTATAATTTACCAATAAGGCACAAAATGCCTTTTTTCCAAATTGGGGATGAAAAAAACCATTTGTCAAATCTGACATGCGCACACACACACACACACACGCACGTACGCACACACACACACACACTCACGCACACACTCACACACACACATGCACACGCACAAACATGCACACTGTTTTTCTATGTTCATGGGGCCCTGAGAACTAATCTTGACCTAAAAATCCTTGTTCCCTATTTCCTAACCCTTATACCTAACCCTGACCTTTACCCTAACCCTAACTTAACTTAAATAACCTAACATTAGTGCCCAATAGTACATTTTTCCCTAAACCTAACCACTGAGCCATAAATCACAATTCCCATCATGGGGACATGGAAAATGTTTGTTAGGTTTAAGTATGGTTGTGGGGCATCATGGACCATCAACTATACTTAAACAGGACCACACACACACAACCACAAACACACAGACCATAATCAAAACATGATCCAAATTGTAATTTGGACTTTAAACGTAACCCCTAGAACAGAAATCACAGGGTCAGGCAAAACATCCTAATAAGGGCAGTTTGTTTGTGCGTTACTATCTATTTACTATCCTGATTCAAAACATGCAAGCACTGGCCACTTCATTAGGTACACCTGTTCAACCGCTCGTTAATGCAAATATCTAATCTGCCAAACACGTGGCAGCAAATCAATGCATTTAGGCATGCAGACATGGTGAAGATGATCTGCTGACGTTCAAAACAAGCATCAGAATGGGAAAACGGACCGGAGCCTCTAAGGAATGTTTCCAGCACCTTATTGAATATATGCCACTAGGAATTAAAGCAGATCTGAAGGCAAAAGTGAGACCAATCTGGTACAAGCAAGGTGGACCGAATGAACAGTCTGGTGAGTGTATGCATACACACACAACCTAAAATTAACACAATTCCACCTGCTATTTCCTCTCTCTTTTCCCAGTGAACTGCTTGATTTACCATTGCTAATTTCTTTCTTGTTGCTGTCCGTTTGGGTGCAATGATCAAGGTAACTATATAAACACATTCAGAAAATACAGCCACTTTCCGAACGCAGGGATTTTGGCAGTTCCTAGAACATAACGTTCCTATAACCCTTTTATTCTTGTGTTCCAACAGGAGAAAGTTGGGGATTATTTAGTCCCTCGCACTGCTGTTCCTAAAACTCTTTTAGCTCCTACTCCAGAGCAGGGTGTTTCCCTTTTCCCTTTTCCTAGGTCTACGTTGATTGGTCCAACTTATAAATCACGCCCGATGTTTGGTTTGTCTGTTGCGTAAAAGTAAGTATCTACTCAATTTCTATGACTCCAGCCTAGTTTTTAAACGCCGCCGTTCGAACTCCGTTATGAGGACATATCAACACAACACTCTTTTTTTTATTGTATTGGATGCCGTTTTCAGCCTTGTAATCTGAACAAACAAACAGCAAGCAGCTGAAGAAACCCAGCACTACTTGGGCTGAAAACAACCAGCTCATCCGCATATGTAAGATAATTTACACACTTATCTCCAATCATACACCCAGGTTAAAAACATTAAACTGTGAAATGTTGTTGTATGTGGTGCTACGCTAAAGTCTAGTTACGACGCTATAAAAGACTGTTGCGGTGCTTGCGTCACTCCCTTATCCCTCCTACCAGTTCCTATGGCCACTTGACCAGTGCTAATGCAAATAGCAAAACCGGTTTTGGGTGAGAGTAGTTAGTTTTGAAGTGGACTGTTCCTATAACTACATTCCTGTAACTACTTGGTCGGAAAGCGGCTTATGTTAACGGCTGGTTCTCTTTTGCGGGTGTTAGCGTTGGTTCTTGTGAACACAGATCTATAGGGCTCCACACTCACTGTACGGTGGTGGTGATGTGTAGCCGCCTGAGCCCTGCTGTGGGGAACTGCCTGGAGTTGATGTAGGAGACCTTGGTCATGGCTGTGGTGATACTCTCCAGGTCCTCCCCTTCCATCACCAACACTGACTGGGCCGGGTTGAAGTGAAACTGAACACAGAAATCAACACATTACTACCAGGATTTAAAGAGTTGCTTAGAAATACACGTTTGTGTAGGCCAAAGTGGATATGTTATATCCTGTACATCACATTTACTATACAAGATTATATCCTGTATGTCACATCTATTATACCTGTTTATATCCTGTATGTCACATCTACTGTATTATACCTGTTTATATCCTGTACGTCACATCTGTTATAGCAGTTTATATCCTGTATCTGTATGTCACATCTGTTATTTCATATAATCTCCTTTGTGTCACATCTATTATACTAGTTTATATTTTGTATGTCACATCTACTGTACCAGTTTACATCCTGTATGTCACATCTTTTAAACCAGTTCATATCCTGTGTGTCACATCTGTTATACCAGTTCATATCCTGTATGTCATACCTGTTATACCAGTTTATATCCTGTATGTCACATGTGTTATACCAGTTAATATCCTGTATGTCACACCTGTTATACCAGTTTATATCCTGTATGTCACATCTGTTATACCAGTTTATATCCTGTATGTCACACCTGTTATACCAGTTTATATCCTGTATGTCACATCTGTTATACCAGTTTATATCCTGTATGTCACACCTGTTATACCAGTTTACATCCTGTATGTCACATCTTTTAAACCAGTACATATCCTGTGTGTCACATCTGTTATACCAGTTCATATCCTGTATGTCATACCTGTTATACCAGTTTATATCCTGTATGTCACATGTGTTATACCAGTTAATATCCTGTATGTCACACCTGTTATACCAGTTTATATCCTGTATGTCACATCTGTTATACCAGTTTATCTCCTGTATGTCACACCTGTTATACCAGTTTATATCCTGTATGTCACATCTGTTATACCAGTTTATCTCCTGTATCTGCGGGAGGGTTGTCACCTTGATGTCCTTGCCCAGAGTCTCCAGGGAGTTGATGTCCAGTCCTTCCTTACAGGCCTGGAGACAGGAAATGACCTTCTGTGTCTCGATCTTTCCCGGCCGGATGGTCAAGCCAGACAGACTCCCCCGGAAGTACTGGGTGAAGCGCGGGGTGTTTATCTCCCCACCTGGAGAAGACAATATGAAGCATGGGGACATCAGAGTGTGTTCTGTTCAAAAGGTTTCTAGAATTTACATCGTAAGACCACGTGTTGGACTCTGGTCCTCTCCTTCATTGCTCCGATCTTCTTTCCAGCGATGAGCCTTTCACAAAATACCAAAACCCCCCAGCAAACCATAACCACACAGAACCAACAGACCCAGACAGAACCTACGGGTGAACCTCCTGACGTCTTAAATATGCTATGTAATTATGGCTGATAGATTCATGCCTATCAGGTGAGTAGGACAAACACTCTCCCTCGGGTTTCCTGGCAGAACAGGCTAATGCAATTACTAACAGGAGGCAGAGTTCAAACCAATACTGCAGCACTACACTGTAAATGTACCAGAGGAAACAGCAAAGAACTGAGCCGATGAACCTTTGCAAATTAAAGTTTTTATAAAGGTCACATTTATTTAAAACAATTCATAAACATGAACAAATACCAAGTGACTGCAGGACTAAAATCAAGACAAAGTCTTAAAATGAAAGTCAAAATTTAGTTTGTAAGCTGCCTGTTGGTATCCCCACTTATGGAATAAGTGAAAATAAAACACTAAAATATAAAACTTGGAGGTGTATTCAGGCATATAGAGTCTGCAACAGGAGGGCTGTAGTAAATAAAGAATGCTGCTGTTGTTTTCTTCAGATGGGTATGATTTCCTAATTAATCCTTTTATTGGCAGATGGAATTGGTAGTTGCTAACATTACCAGAGCTGTGTCATGTACTGTTATACTCAAGCATTCCCACTGCAGTGTCCATCAACTCCAACTTAACTGCATATTATTTTTCTTCATTTACATTTTACCAGATGTTATCAATTGAATGTTGTAGAAACAATGCTCAGAGAAAGAAAATGTTTTTACAAAATATCCATGTGGAGCTAATCTTCATGTCTGTTCAATACCGTATTTACACCAGCATTGAAAAAGAAAAAAAACTTAAACCATTTTAATTGACTTTTCGAAATTGCTGTATAGAATAGAATAGAATAGAATAGAATATACTTTTATTGTCCCCTCGGGGAAATTTGTCCTGGACTCACGTGCATGCTGCAAAGTAGCTGCCATTTCATACAATAAATACATGTTATCAGTCCGGATAACAGCTAAACAAAAACAAAACATACACACACCAGGTTATTGCACACTTCTCAGTCCTATCTGTTACAAATCTATCTAAAATTTTGATTTAAAATTTTGATGGAGACTGGAACAAAAGAGTATTTAAAACGGTTCAATTTAGTTTTAGGGATTCTATACCGTCTACCAGATGGCAAGAGCTCGTATTCCGTTTGTATGTAGAGACTATGTTAAAGTTAGTTGTTCGGTTATAGTTAAGGGAAGCCAGAATGACAATATGCTTAAGGCTAGCCAACATGAATACTGCCGATAAGTTACATAAAGACACCTTGGTAATCATTGCATGTCCATTGTGCATAAAAGCTACTCCATACAAAGATATTCACAACAGAGTTTTCTAGATTACAATGAGTTGCATGTCACAAATCTCTTCCAGCAGTACTGATTTTCCGCACCTTTCATTCGGTGTGCCTTGTCATTACGTTGTTGACTGTAGGCAGGGTGGCTGTGAAACATTCATGTTCCCCGATGGTCCGCAAAGTTATCAGTTGCGGCTTAGTGAAGCTTAGAGCAGCTTCATTGGAATGTAATAGCCAAAGAACTTGTCCTCCATTCAGACTGGCCTAATCCCTTCTTGAGGGACTTCTCACACAATTGCAATTTCACAGGAAGAGAGATGGGGACATGAAGGGAAAAAAGAAAATTGCAATCAGCAGCCAGATGAAAAAAAATGTGTCATACTGTAATGACTGACACTGAAATGACTGACACTGAAACGCCACTGACATTGGACTTTGGATGCCAAGGGGCGGGGCTCCTGCCATCTCCCGCCCTGCTTTTCTCCACAGCATACACTATGTAATTATTATTTCGACCATAAAAGTGGTGTTAAGTAGCACTTTTTTATTCAAATGGCATCATTAGCCTCTTCTTTTCAACAGGCTGGATTTGACAGCTTGCCTTTGATGTTTTGATGTCTCAAAGCTTGAGCCTCTTCGATTTTGGAAAAGAATAATTCACAGCCTCGGGGCCCAAAAACAGAGCCCCCACCCATCCCTCGCCCCCATGCTCCCTCCGCCCCGTCCCCCCACGCCCATCCGTGCTACAAGCATGATGTTTAAAACATCACTAAGCGTGGGAGAGTTAATCACTTTCCTGGACTGGATGAGAGAAGCACCCGAGGGAATGAGCCGGGGAATTGGCTGAAATTTCATATCAAACATGGCCATTTTCCATCAAACCCAATATGCAGAGGCTTCTGGCACATGGAAAACATTCTCTGTTTGCTCTGAGCTGTCTTAATCTAACAGACATTCTGTGATCCTATTGCTACCTCCCCCAGTCACTGACGCGCAGATTGACCAATAGAAATGTAAAGGTATTACCAGAGTGGCCAATCGAAATGTAAAGGTAATCTTACAGTGACAATGGAGATGAAAACGTCATTTCAATGATCAATGATTAAAGACCAGACAACACACTAGATGACACTGACAACACACTGACCTTGCCAGCAGGCACCAACTGTCAGCTGGGTGTCGATTGACGAAGGGTGGATGGGCCAATCGTCTGTAACCAGGTAGGGTTCATAGGTCATGCCGTCCACAAACAGTGTAACAGCAGGGAACTCCACATTGATGACGTAGTAGTGCCACTCCTTATCACAAATCTGTAAGACATAAAAACAGGTGGATAGCATTGAGTTAAACCCACCAATGAGCTATGCAGATCTAGGTTCACTGGGATGGTCATTCTAATCACATGTACACACTTGTATTCATATTTAATCAGATATAATAATCCTCAATGCAGACGAGCCATGCAGCAGTTCGATCTTGTCTGTATGGGCTGTGGTTAGAAGACTTGCCTTGGGCACTGAAGTTTGAGACATTGGCACCAAAAAACTCTTTAGCTTGACCTCCCAAAACATTCCGAAATATCCTTGAAGTTAACGCAGTATCACAATTAGCTGTCCTCAAGTCAATGTGGATGATATTTCTTAAATAGATGCATTATTTATAGTTGTCATAAACACTTGCTAGACAGCCTCTCCATCCCCCACCACTTGAAGAAGAACACATTCAACTTAATTCAGATTCGTCCGGCTTTTCTCTTGATCATGTATTCTGTTCCAGGATCATTAAAGACGTGTAATTGTAATGAGTCGCTCATTAAGGCAAGATGGATTTGTCGGTGTCACTAGCTCATTTCAAAACCTTAGGCAGTTGAGACTCCCCTGAGGCGGACACAAAGCCTGTCAAACCCAACCTAGCAGTCACCCCTGTTCCAGCCAATCGAAAAACATTGACCCAGAAGAGCTCTTTTAATAGCGCTCAGTCCCTTCTCTACGGTACATCCATCCTGGGATGTTTCCACTGAGAGGATTGCTAAGAAGCGCTGGGTCTGGATCAAAATTAAACTCTCCGAAATGCGGATGTCTCAATCGCGGACACCCCCAACCGACCACCCCCAACCGACCACCCCCCATGCCACAAAGGAGTCACGATTGAACCTGTCAGTGGAGGAATAATGTGGAGGCGGGCAGCTGTCAAATACATTTTACATTTACAATTGAGTCACTTAGCAGACGCTCTTCTCCAGAGCCACGTACTCGTTAGTGTATTCATCTACAGATAGCTAGGTGGGACTGCCGAGCATTACTAAGAAACAATCCTGAATAAAGAAGTTATACTTCTGTGCCGGTGGCGACAGACAATTGCATGTTTACTGTGGAGGGTTTTGTTTTGTTATTTCACTGAGATGTCTGCTTTGAGAGTCTTTGAAGAGGTAAAAGTCGTTTTTCAGCTCTGTAGGGGTGGACATGATCCGAAGCCCGGAGCAGGGATCGGTTTTCAACTCCCAGTTCCACTCCAAACGGGCCTTAAATCCCCAGTGAGAAAACTGAGTTCCGTTGAATAAACTAAATGAAGGTATGTGACTGTCAGACTGTTTGTTTGTAGATGTCTCCAGTGTGCTCAGAGTGTTTTATCATTGAAGGACCGTAGTGCAATTTCATGCTGCTGTTCATTTCCAGTAAGCTTTCAGACAACCTCTTGACAGTGTGCAGTCAGCCTGGTATGACTAACTCCTTCCTCAATGACCGGCCCACCGGGAAGCTTTTCAAGCTCATAAACTTGAGGTTTAATTTAAAACGTTGTTTACTTTAGTAGGTATGACTAGTAGAGTATTATGTGGTCCTCTGCCTGTAAACACAGACACGCTTCTCGTTCTGCCATTGTTGTCAATGTAAGCCTACACAGAGCCTAAAAACACAGATAAACACAGAGTGAGCTACGCACACTCATACTACCTACATATCAGTGGATGCCAGTGAAACTTAATTGAAAAGGGTGGACATTAATGTTGGTAATTGAGTAAATAGAAAGGTATCTTACACTGGGTTTAATGGGTTTAACTTAATTCTATTTCCTTGAGTCCAGACTTTAAAAAGGAACATTTACCATATTCTATAATACACACACACACACACACACACACACACACACACACACACACACACACACACACACACACACACACACACACACACACACACACACACACACACACACACACACACACACACACACACACACACACACACACACACACACACACACACACA
>JACXGM010030489.1:0-13271 GCA_016801145.1 Umbra pygmaea
CTTCGGTATAACCGCGGAGGAACGACGGTGGGCCCGCGGGCCGGCGGCGGTATGAAGGCGGTACGAAGGCGGCTGCCGCTTTCAAAAAGCGGCTGCCGCCGGCGAACCGCCGGCAAAGGTGTTTGCGATCACGCCTTTTTGCCGCTCCTACAGCCGCCGTCGAACCGCCTGCGGGCCGCCGACTCATTGCTATCTGGGGGAATCTGAGGAAGTTGATACACGAATGTACCAGACACATAGAGCCAGCAGCAGCCATAACAAAAGCCGCTTTCCGACCAAGTAGTTACAGGAACGTAGTTATAGGAACAGTCCACTTCTAAACAGTTCTACTCACTACTCTCCCCCAAAACCGTTTTTGCTATTTGCATTCGCACTGGTCAAGTGGCCATAGGAACTGGTAGGAGGGATAAGGGAGTGACGAAGGCACCGCAACGGTCTTTTATAGCGTCATCACTTGACTTTAGCGTAGGGTCACATACAACAACATTTTCACAGTTTAATGTTTTTGTAACACTGGGTGTATGATTGGAGATGTATGCGGATGATCTGGTTGTTTTCAGCTCAAGTAGTGCTGGGTTCCTTCCGCGGCTGGCTGTTTATTTGTTTGTTCAGATTACGAGGCTAAAACGACATCCAAAACAATTAAAAAAAGAGTTGTGTTGATATGTCCTAATAACTGAGTTCCAACCGCAGCGTTTAAAAACTACTGTAGGCTGGAGTAATAGAAATTGAGTAGCTAATTAACAGAGAAACACAAAAGACGAAGGCTCCAGCATAGTATAATACGCAACAGACAAACGAAGCGACCGGCATAATTTACAAGTTGGACCAATCTACGTAGACCTAGGAAAAGGGAAAAGGGAAAGACCCTGATCTGGAGTAGGAGCTAAAAATGTTATAGGAACGGCGGCGAGAGGAACTAAATAATCTTGCAATTTCAACACAAGAATAAAAGGGATATAGGAACGGTATGTTCTAGGAACTGCAAAAATCCCTGCGGTCGGAAAGCGGCTAAATTAGCGGACCATCAATGGTTCTATTCGGACCACAACCCATTTCTAATGAATTCATAATAATGACGGTCCACTTGTTTGGCGGGAGCAGTTTAGCCAGCTTAGGCTCCTTTTAAACTACACACGGAAATCCGGAAATCAATGCCTGCTTAACTAGAATTGCTAATCTACTCCTTCGCGTCCGCATCGCCAACCATTCCCCGCTCCACTTTGCTATCCTCAGTCGAGTGTCAACAGGGTTCAGGTGATTCAGTGCACTTGCCGGATTCAATGTAATCCCAGGGTCAGCCGATATGCCAGAGGACTGTGTGTCCTTCAATCGCGTGCGTTATTTAAATCACTTTAATCAAGTTAGTCATTCAAAGCTATTTTTTACCCTACATGGAGATGCTTGAATTCAGGGAGAGGGAGGGATAAGTGTAAGCAGGACCAAGAGGTGACAGAAAATATTACAGTATGGCTTGCTGTAAATTGTGAAGAGTCGACACCAAAAACAGAGCATTCAAAGATGAGTGGACAGATACAAATGCTTTTATTCTTCCTACGGCAAGTGCCAGTGCCGTGGCAATTATAAAAAGCACATATTTGAAGCGTCACTATGAAACAAGGCACAGATGTTTTGAGGAAACTTAGACACAAACATCAGAGGTGAGGGTATGGAAAATTAACAAGCTCAGTACGAGTGGTCTACCAGAGTGCACTCCCATTCATTCACGGCCCAACAACGTGCCAACGATTGTTCACAAAAACTAGCATGGGTATTGGGGTCAACATGAAAAGCCATTTAGTGATGGTGGACTGGGGATGGAGTGCCTGAATGCAGTGGCTGAAACATCACTTGATGATGAACAAAAAGATTAATTGTGTGGAAAAATCAAGCAAACCCCAATGTCAGCTACAATAGCAACAATAAGGTCTAGTAGCAGAGGATGTGCAATTACAGTTTGATGTAGCTGTTCAAAGAGCACAATGCAGAGCCTAACTCAACACAATGTAGCGTAGAAACACCAGCGCTAGTTAGTGGTTTGGCGGTGTAATTGCAGCGCAATGCAGACATTGACGCAGAACTATAAATGCTTGTGACAATGTAAGCTACGTGTGAGCCTGCGCCGTAGGTTACACAGTAACTTCTACGCAGAAATATAAATCGGGCGTTAGTGGCTGATGAATCAACAGCTGTAAGTGATAAGGCCAAACTTTTGGCATATTGATTTTACCACACAGAGAAAGTCCTTCCCTTTTGTCACATTACACCCTGTCAATTTAAATAAATTACATCTAACTTTTGCCAGATGTATTTACACGTTATAACCCTCGACATCAAAGTGAAAATAACACAGCAATTCTGAACAATTATTAAAATATATTCTGTGAATTACCTGGTTTGGATAAGTGATCAGCCCCTTAGAGTAAGCCCCCCACCTTACATCAATTGTCAAGGTTTTGATTTAGAAAAAAAACATCACAAGGCAGAGTACCGTTAGGAGCATTATTATGAAGTGGAAAGTGTATGGCACCACCAACACCTTGCCTAGATCGGGCCTTCGCTCCAAACTGGATGACCGAGCCAGGAGGACATTGATCAAGAGATCAATGGCAACTTTGAAGTCCTTATGGCTGAGATTGACACATGCACAGATCTTTCAAACATTACACAAAGCAGTGCCTACTTCTATTAGAGTTATGAACTCATGAATGAATAGCTGGTCTATTTATTTATTTATATAAGATTTCAAACGTTCTTTTAATGTCTTATTCTTCATGTGGTGTGCTTTGTGAGTTTTTGACTTTGTGATTGCTGGAAGATGATGTTTGTGGTATACAGTGGGGAGAATAAGTATTTGAAACACTGCCATTTTTGCATGTTTTTCTACTTACAAAGCATATGTAGGTCTGTCATTTTCATCATAGGTACACTTCAACTGTGAGAGACAGAATCTAAAGAATCCAGAATATCACATTGTATGATTTTTAAATAATTAATTTGCATTTTATTGCATGACATGTATTTGATCACCTACCAACCAGTAAGAATTCCAGCTTTCAAAGACCTGTTAGTTTTTCTTTAAAAAGCCCTCCTGTTCTCCACTCATTACCTGTATTAACTGCACCTGTTTGAACTTGTTACCTGTATAAAAGACACCTGTCCACACACTCAATCAAACAGACTCCAACCTCGCCAAAATTACCAATACCATAGAGCTCTTTACAGATATCAGAGATTGAATTGTAGATCTGCACAAGGCTGGGATGGGCTACAGGACAATAGGCAAGCAGCTTGGTGAGAAGGCAACAACTGTTGGCGCAATTATTAGAAAATGGAAGAAGTTCAAGATGACGGTCAATCTCTCTCGGTCTGGGGCTTCATGCAAGATCTCACCTTGTGGGGCATCAATGATCATGAGGAAGGTGAGGGATCAGCCCAGAATTACATGGCAGAACCTACTGCTAGACCTCAGTAGGAGCATTGAAGAGTCTTCCAGCATCACAACGACACGAAACACACAGCCAGGGCAACTAAGGAGTGGCTCCGTAAGAAGCATCTCAAGGTCCTGGAGTGGCCTAGCCAGTCTCCAGTCCTGAACCCAATAGAAAGTCTTTGGAGGGAGCTGAAAGTCTGTATCACCCAGTGACAGCCCCGAAACCTGAAGGATCTGGAGGTCTGTATGGAGGAGTGGGCCAAAACCCCTGCTGCAGTGTGTGCAAACCTGGTCAAGAACTACAAGAAACAAATGATCTCTGCAAACAAAGGTTTCTGTACCAAATATTGAGTTCTGCTTTTCTGGTATATCAAATACTTATGTCGTGCAATAAAATGCAAATTCATTATTTAAAAATCATACATCACAATGTGATTTGCTTTTTTTTGTTTTGGATTCCGTCTCTTAAAGTTGAAGTTTACCTATGATAAAAATTACAGACCTCTAAATGCTTTGTAAGTAGAAAAACCTGCAAAATCAGCAGTGTATCAAATACTTGTTCTCCACAGTGTATAGTGTGTTGTTGCAGAGTATGTAAAATTACACATGTGAACGTAACCGTGTGATTGTATGATATGCTAATGGTGTTGTTAGTTGGATTAAACACGCACAGATGTTTTGCACAAATGAAGTTCCTAATGGATAAATAAAACTAATTGAAGCCTTTTCTGAAAAAGAGCTGCACAGAGTCTTGTTTGTGCTTTGCAAAAAACAATTGGAGCATTCTAATGCCATGTGCCCAAAGGTTTTATGGTCAGATGAGACCAAGATTTAACTTCTTGGACTCAATTTCAAGTGTTATTTTTGGTGGAAACCAAACACGATACACCACCCAAAAGACACCAGACCTATGGTGAAGCCTGGTGGTGGCAACATTATGTTGTGGGGTTGTTTTATTTTCAGCGGGGATTGGGCAATTGTTCAGGATTAAAGGGAAAATGGAGGCTGCCAAGTACACCCATATTCTTCAGGAAAACCTGTGGCCCTCTGCTCGACAGCTGAAGATGGACAGGTGGTTCACCTTCCAGCACGACACTGAACCTAAAGACACCACTTAAACAATGCAGCGACTTAACGATGGGAAAGTGGATGTCCTTGTGTGGCCAAGTCAGAGCCCTGTGGATGGATTTAAAGACTGCAGTCAATTGCATGTCACCAGGAAATTTGACTGAACTTGAACAATTCTGCAAGGAAGAATGGGCAAATATTCCCCAATATAGGTGTGCAAAGCTAATAGAGACATATCCACAAAGACCGATGGCTGTAATACTCTACAAAGTATTAGATCATGGGACTGATCACATTTCCAACTCTGTTATTCTAATCTGTTATTCTTTACATTTCTGTACTGTTGCCGTTTTACATTCCTTGAATGTTGTAAGGCATATTATGTACGGTAAAAAAAATATATATTTTTAATGGGTTTTGATTTGAGGCTTTAAGTCAAAAAGGTGACTATTTCAAATGGGTATGATGATTTTCTATTGGCACTATACAAGAGGGGAGGACATACACCTGGCGATAAAGGAGATGGCGATAGAGAAGGTGATACATGTCAAATCTGTGGTGTGAATCACCACAGATGGAGCCCCAGCCATGATGGGAAGAGAGAGAGGATGAAAGAGGACAACCCTGATCTGTCATCTAAACACTATCATCCGTCAGTCTGTCCTCTGCGCTAATCTATCAGAAGAGTATGTGAAGTCAAGAATACAATGATGAAACTCATCAGCTTTGTCAGAGCATCCTCATCCCATCGCATGTTAAGAGAATTCCTGAAAGAATGTTTCACCTCATGTAGGCTTCATAGACAGGCGTATTTCAAACTTTCGGAAACGCTTTGACAGCTTCAGCCCTGGACTGCAGCTCAGCCACAATCCATTCTTCATCAAAGATGTCAGGGGACTTTCAAAGGAGGTGACACAAACCTTCAAGTCGACACATGCTGGACCTGCAAAGAAAATTGATTTGCAAGCAAATGTTGCACTAGGAGAGAGTTTTGGAGTTACTGACCCTTAGTGCAACATTTGCACTAAGGGTCAGTTACTCCAAAACTCTCTCTTAGTGCAACATTTGCACTAAGGGTCAGTTACTCCAAAACTCTCTCTTAGTGCAACATTTGCACTAAGGGTCAGTTACTCCAAAACTCTCTCTTAGTGCAACATTTGCACTAAGGGTCAGTTACTCCAAAACTCTCTCTTAGTGCAACATTTGCATTAAGGGTCAGTTACTCCAAAACTCTCTCTTAGTGCAACATTTGCACTAAGGGTCAGTTACTCCAAAACTCTCTCTTAGTGCAACATTTGCACTAAGGGTCAGTTACTCCAAAACTCTCTCTTAGTGCAACATTTGCACTAAGGGTCAGTTACTCCAAAACTCTCTCCTAGTGCAACATTTGCACTAAGGGTCAGTTACTCCAAAACTCTCTCTTAGTGCAACATTTGCACTAAGGGTCAGTTACTCCAAAACTCTCTCCTAGTGCAACATTTGCACTAAGGGTCAGTTACTCCAAAACTCTCTCTTCAACATTTGCATTAAGAGCGAGTTTTGAAATAACTGACCCTGCAACTTTCTGGCTCCATGCTGTCTGAGAAGTTTTTTCCTCGTCTAACCAAAGAAGCATTGTTTATTTTGGCTCGACATACAGCTATGAGTCTGGTTTCTCCACTAACAAAAAACCATTTGAGGCTCACCAATGAGCACCTACATATGTATCTGAGAATGGCATTGACTCTGGCAGAACAAGCAAAATGCCATTTCTCTCACTAAACAAGTGGTAGAGGTAAACGCATCAGATGAAGTAACCATCATTTATCAGTAATACTTGCTATTTAGTTACATTCAATAACAATGTTATGTACATTTTATGTAGTTATCTTAACTAGTTACTGTGAAGTCATCCTCACATTTGTGCACATTATAAGCAATTTTTTTAAGATAAAGTTGTACATAGTTTGAAGTGATGGGAAATCATACAAGATAATAATAATTAATACAAATTAATTCAACTAAATATAGCGCTTTAGGAACCCAAAACCCTTTGCACCGTGATGGGGAAAGCCCACCTCATCCTCCACCAATGTATAGCACCCACTTGGGTGCTGCATGGCAGCCATTTTGCGCCCGAACACTCACTACACAACAGCTATTAGGTGGAGTGGTGAGTAGTTATATTTGCCAATTAGGATGGAGGGGGATTATTAGGTGGCCATATTTGAAGTGAGGCCTGGTTGGGAATTTGACCATGACACCGGGGTTAACACCCTTACTCTTACGATAAGTGCCATGGAATTTCGAATGACCAGAGTCAGGACACCAGTTTAATTTCCGATCCGAAAGACTGCACCCTACGCAGGGCAGATGTCCTCATCACTACCATGGGGCATTGGGAATGATCTTTAGACCAGAGGGAAGAGTGCCCCCTACTGGCCCTCCAACACCACTTCCAGCAGTATTGGTCTCCTATCCAGGGACTAACCAGGCCCAACCCTGCTTAGCTTTAGAAGCAAACCAGCAGTGGAACACTGAAGATATGAAAGATACATTGTTAATGGGATTGTTAGCGTCAGTTTCCAAACAAACTCTTTATTCATCCATCAAGACTGATCTGTTTATCTGATTTATCAGTGTTATAAAAACAGGCACTGTAGTAAGTTTTTGCTGAAGAGTCCTTACTCAGGAAAGAATTTATAATTATATTAGTCTTTATTAGGCTTGTTTGCTTTTTCATTTTTTAAAGAGAAATGAGAAACTGTAATACTTTATAATTATTTGTTTATTTTTCAAATTTTTACCTAGTCTGCATGTGTTAAGAAAGTAGTTTGAACATTTACAATAAATCTTGTTGAAATATTATTGAAATGCATTTTTTTATTTAACTTGAAACTATACAAACTGTTATGGGCTTGTGGAATGTTAGCTGAAGTTAAAGATATGGTTTGGACCTTTGATAAAGAGAAATGTTACTGGACCTTTGAGTTTTAATTGAATACCCCTGGCCTACAGCAATGTTTGGGTGAATATTAGCTTAGTGTGTGGTCTGGGAAATGACAGGTTGTACCTGAGCAAGTTTAAAATGGTTACTCTAAGGGGCTGATCACTTATCCAAACATGGTATTTCACTATTAACATGTTCATTATTGTTCAGAATTTTTGTAAATGTTTTTTTTTCACTTTGATGTCGACGTTTATAATGTGTAACTACAGCTGGCAAAAGTAAGGTTTATTTTATTTTCCAGGGTGTACAGTGACAAAAGTTAAGGCTTTTGACCGGGTTTGATGATTTTCTATAGGCACCTAAAGTTAAGTATAGATGCAACAAGATGCATATCAGTAGTGTACAGCATGAAGAGTAATGGGGGAAACTGGCGAGAGAGAGCACCCCTGACGTCAACTTATTGCTTGATAGTAGCTCTCATGTCACTGTCAATCCGGGAGAAGTTATAAAATACACTATATGGCTAAAAGTATGTGGACCACATGAGTTTGTTGGGACTGTACATCCAATAATTTTACTGGCTTTTCAAAGATTTTATCCGCCAAAAGCCATCTAAAGCATGCTAACTGCGGCCCTGTTGCAAGCATTTTAGCCCTCTGATTTCCAGAGACATTAATTTCGCTCTCTGTGTATCTCCATGTGTCTGTGTTTTCTCCAGGCGATGGGCTGTTTGCTGTATAAGCTGTGTTTCTTCACGCTGCCCTTCGGGGAGAGCCAAGTGGCCATCTGTGATGGCAGCTTCACCATTCCTGATAACTCCCGCTACTCCTACGACCTGCACTGCCTCATCCGTCAGTATTTCACTGCTCACTGTTTCTGCTATGAAAATCACTGTTGATTGTACAGTGCTGTTAAATATAAAGTATTAAGTCTAAACATGCTTAATCAACAAGATGGGGTTCAATTGGTGTGCCTTTCGGGTGTGGTTTCATCAATCTCTTAAATTTTCTCCTGCTCCTTTTCTTCTACTTCCTCGTTGGTGTTTGTCAGGGTACATGCTGGAGCCTGACCCAGACAAAAGACCTGACATCTACCAGGTGTCCTACTTTGCTTTTAAGCTGGCTCATCGGGATTGCCCTGTTCAGAATGTGAAGGTCAGCTCTCACCCCTGTGCCCGCTAATGTGTTGGCTCTAGTCTGCATGTTTCAGTCACATTGTGCTGCGGGGGCCGTCAGTTGATTGCGCTCCGTTGGATTTGGGGCCAATGTTCTGTTTGATCTGTGCCCTGAAGCTGCTGTATCGGACTGCCGTCTGTTGTCATGCGGTTCAATTCCTTCAGAACTATTCACTTAAAGAATATTGCCCTTAATGTACCCCCATGTAGAACTCTCGTATTCCTGATCAACTCCCTGAGCCAATCAAAGCCAGCGAGGCAGCAGCAGCCAAGAAGAGCCACAGCCAGACTCAGAGTAAGGCCAGGTAAGTCAGTGTGCTGCTGTACGTCAGATCCACTGGTTGTTGTTGTTATCAGTTTTGTGTTCCTGTTCTGTTTTGACACATGGTCATTTCACAAGTGGTCACTAACTTGGCTTTAACACCGTAGGCTGACAGACCCAATCCCCACCACTGAGACCTCCATCACACCCCGGCAGAGACCAAAAGCAGGCCATGCCCCGCCCAGCTCTGGTATCCTACCCATCCAGCCAGCTGCTCTCACCCCACGGAAACGGGCCAACCTCCCTTCCGTGGGTGTACTTCCTCTAGGTATGTACTAACTCCCACTGTGCCATGCCCACTCTCAAAGTATCCTGCAGTATGTGTCGAATGAGTAGCCCTGTGAACTACTCAAAAGATACATCTGTGACTAATGTTGATCTACTCTAAAGGCAATAGCTAAGTTTGGGAAAATAATGTAAAAAAAATGGAGACTTGTGCTACTAGCGTGATACAGTTTGCCTTTCTTTATAGTGGTGTGTACTGGGCCCAATGAAGATAGAATAGCAGCAAAAAGCTGCAGTGTCAAACAACTGTTTTTTCCACACTTTCACCAAATTAATTATGTTTTAACATTAAAGAGCCTATTCAATTATAATGTGTTTAGCTCTATACTTTATGTGTGATTCTTTGTATGGAACTGAATAATCAAGTCTAAACACAGATTCACAAATTTTTCTTTATGCGCACAACATCAAATATTTTGTAAAGAAAGATAATCTATGCTTTTAATGACAGAAAATGAATCAAATCAACTTAATAAGCCAGAATAAAAGCTCAGTGGAGCTGTCGTGACTTGGTTAGAGCGTAAAACAGTTAAAACTGATTCCTTAATTATCCTTCATTATTTCGGCATAACTTACATGCATGCTTTTGAAATGTGAGCTTTTTCTCAGAGCACAAATCTTTAGAGAAGTAACGGTTTGCTCAATTATAATAAAAAAATATATTCATGTAAAAAAATGGAATGTGGGTTGGGAAATTGACATTAACCACTGGCCAACAACAGGGTACCACTCAGGGAGGGAAGACAGACAATTTAATAACTTCTCTGACAATCTCTGTCCTGTGCTTTGGGCTGAAAGACCCCAGTGCCCAACCCACAACACTTTTGGAAGCAATAGATGTTGCAGCTGAAGTCCCAAAATGACAGTGACAACACCTTCATATTTTATAATAATTTTATAAAACCAAATCTAGGGCAATTGACTAGATAAACAGCAAATAAATAGCACAAACATATCCAAATCAAAATGTACTACTGCTTCCCATTGTAAACATTTGTTTTCAAGTTTGAGTGCAGCACCGTCAGTCAGTCTAGTGGTCACAAATACAGTTAATCCGGAACGTATTCACAGCTCTTCAGTTTTGTTAAACCCTTATTGTGAAATTATTAATTATTTTCCTCAACATTCTACAAACAATACCCCATAAGGACAATGTGAAAGAAATATGTTTGAAATCTTAGCAAATTTATTAAAAATAATAAACAATAGAAGCACGTACATAAATATTTACAACCTTTTGTTGAAGCACCTTTGGCAGCAATTACAGCCTCAAGTCTTTTTGAGTATGATGCTACAAGCTTGGCACACTTATTTTTGGGCCATTGTTCTTTGCAGGACTTTTCAAGCTCCTTCAGGTTGGATGAGGTTCATCACTCCACAGCCATTTTCAGATCTCTCCACAGATGTTCAATCAAGTCTGGGCTCTGGCTTGGCCACTCAAGGACATTCATAAAGTTGTCCTGTAGCCACTCCTTTGTTATCTTGGCTGTGTGCTTAGGGTTGTTGTCCTGTTGGAAGATGAACCTTCACCCCAGTCTGAGGTCCAGAGTGCTCTGGAGCAGGTTTTCAGCAAGGAAGTCTCTGTACTGTACATTGCTGCATTCATCTTTCCCTTGATCTTGACTAGTCTTCCACTTCCTGCCACTGAAAAACATGCCCACAGCATCATGCTGCCACCACCATGCTTCACTGTAAGGAACCATATTTGAATAGCCCTGCCTTGTACAAAAGATTATTGGTTAGGCTACCTGCTCTGCTGGACGTTATTGCTTGTCACACCTCTGATAGTAACAGTGGACCAGCTACAGGATGATGAACAGTTATTGAACATCGGTTCTTCAAGCTTCTTATCCTGGTACATCTTCGTCCTAGTGGTGTACATAAAAAACTGAATAATCTGTACTAAGTATTCAAGCTTTGGGCTAACCAAGAATAATGGCAAATTTGTCAATTGTATCACTATCTGAAGGAACTATTGTATGGACTGAATTTAATAAACAAATATATTATTTATTGGTGACTACAGGGTTGCACATGTTCAGCTTGATTAACTATCAAGATATACGTTACTGGTAGCATGTTTTTTTATTACTGACAGTTCAGTATGAGACTAACTTAAACGTCAGTTTACTGAGCTTTTATTTTGTAAGCAGCTACATTTTGAATGTAGCTAGGAAACTGTATCTAACATTTAGCCATCACTCGTGTCCACGCAGTGTTGTTGTGCTAATTTGGTTTACCTACAACAAACATCTTGACAGCTTACATACATAAAATACGGCCTTATAAAGCAACTTCACCGAAAGCTCTTACATGAAATCAATAGATGCTAACCAGGACGAAGAAATAGCAGCTTTGGAAATTCTCCCGAATTATAGCTAGCCCGACGTCTACCCCGCCCCCGAAATTCCCATTGGTCACTTGGAGTCAGCTGATATTTGGCACAAGTTTTACGCCAAAGTAGATTTGCAAACCTGTAGAAACAGATTTGTATCCATAGACAGTGATTTGTATCCGTGGACAGCGATTCGCATCCGTAGACAGTGATTTGTATCCGTATACACTGATTTGTGGGTGTAATTCTTAAGTTGTGTATGTGTATATATTTTTTTGAACACTTGCAACTAAAAGGTTTGTACAGATACAAATTGTTAATTGCAAGTCTTCAATCACGCATTCACCGATTTTTACATACAAACTACGAAATGCAAAACCGTTGTGTGGATTGTGATTTACAGATGTGCAAATCGTATTATTTACCCACAAGACATTTGGCAGCAATTTGATCCCATAGGTGTGTCTTTCCAAATCATGTACGATCAGCTAAATTTACCACAGATTTTTAGAATTTTGATGGAAATAGTGAATTTAATCATTATTAACATAACAAAATGTGGAAGATGTCAAGCGCTGTAAATACTTTCCGGATGCACTGTAATAGATGTTAACCAATATGCCAGCAATGTAGTTTAAACACCTGCTGAAGTCTCATGTCAGTGAGTTCAAAAAGAGACAAATGCTAGCTATTCGCTCATATATCATGTTGTCTCTCTATGTTTTATATAAGTCTTTATGCATCATTTGTCTAACAAAGTCCCACCCATTGCAGGTCAAATGCAATTGGTTGATTTGATTCTACTATAATTCCAAAATGCTGCTCTAATACATTTAAATGACAGGGGCTTTCTGTAAAAATCCTCATGGCCCACCTGGATTCTGTCTACCCAGAGACAACAAAAGATATTCTGATCGGATATAATTTTATTTTTGTTATTAAATGTGCACCTGTGTAAAATTTCATGGACTTAAAAATCTGAAAATGCAGTCTAGATGGGACAATTAATTCTTACACTATGCTGTCAAACCTGTAGCATATGTGCAAGTTCAAGTCAAAGTATGCTGCTACAAGTAACTACTGTTAAATGAGCAGAAATTGTATTTGGCTGTTCTTTTAAAATTAATTTAACATTTACACAAGGTTGTAATGTAGCAGTAAGCCAATCACAGGATTCCATCGAGGAGAATAGATTGCCCTACCCTCTAGTAATGTTCTTTTTGTAGTGCCCTACCCTCTAGTAATGTTCTTGTTGTAGTACCCTACCCTCTAGTAATGTTCTTTTTGTAGTGCCCTACCCTCTAGTAATGTTCTTTTTGTAGTACCCTACCCTCTAGTAATGTTCTTTTTGTAGTGCCCTACCCTCTAGTAATGTTCTTGTTGGAGTACCTACCCTGTATTAATGTTCTTTATGTAGTACCCTACCCTCTAGTAATGTTCTTGTTGCAGTGCCTACCCTCCAGTAATGTTCTTGTTTGAGTACCTACCCTGTATTAATGTTCTTTATGTAGTACCCTACCCTGTAGTAATGTTCTTGTTGGAGTGCCTACCCTCCAGTAATGTTCTTGTTGGAGTACCTACCCTGTATTAATGTTCTTTATGTAGTACCCTACCCTGTAGTAATGTTCTTGTTGTAGTACCCTACCCTCTAGTAATGTTCTTGTTGTAGTACCCTACCCTGTAGTAATGTTCTTGTTGGAGTGCCTACCCTCTAGTAATGTTCTT
>JACXGM010030491.1:0-13378 GCA_016801145.1 Umbra pygmaea
CTGTTCTGTATGCTGTTTAGACATTAAAACAAATCCGTGAAAAAAAACGTTTGTATATTTAACGGGTTACAGACACTCGTCATTTTAATTTTTTATTTAAAGCCAATTGAATTTTATAACCTTTCAGTTAACGGTTAATAATCGGTTAACAAGTTCCGGTTGTCGGTCAGGAAAATTACCCGAAATGAGCATCCCTAGTTTAGAAGTTTCAGGTTAGTGATGCCACTATCGACTCATTTTCTTACAACTAATTTTTTTGTTCACTAATCTAAACGACAAATTTAAAAAAATCAAGTGTTTATTTTTTCATTGTGTCCATTTTATTTTGAACTCAACTGAAGGGCAAAAATATTAAATGTCACCTGTGCCATAAATAACTTACATGTTACCAAATAAAAAATTAAAAAAGTGGGATGTTTTCCACATTCCCAAATAATATTGCACAATGTTGCAAAGCTCATTAGGTAAACTGTTAAAAAACATTATGTATTAACAATCTAAGCATAAGTATCTGCATTTCAATTAGGCTATACCATATTAGTCTAATAATGAACTGCGCTGAAAGCAGGCAGGTACACAGCTATGCTGCTTGCATTTACATTTGCGTGCATGACAGGGTTTAAAACATTACTGCCAAAATTTAAGTAGCCTGTTTAATATCCAAAGACAGTCATTGTACTTGTAATAAAGAGTACGGACTAGCTTGCCGTTTCATTAATAATCATATACAGTACTTAACATTCCCTTTTCCTTTAGTGTGATCACATTTAAATGGGATAATGCTTCCCTGCAATATGAGGTGATTTGTTGCACACAAAATCACAGCCTAAAATGGACAATCATAGACAGAGCGACGCGTGCATATTATTGAAAAGCACTGTAGAACCACAACTCCATTTTCCTCAAAGCAATTCTCCAGTAGATTTCAAATGGCAAAATACTAAATCGGTTATCTCATTGCTATTTTCATGTAGCCTAATATTTATAAAAAAAGTATATTACAATCCTCAAGGAAATGCGCACATTTACAGTAACGAACGAAGGATGCAAGTTATTAGGCTAGTCGTTGCATACTGCATCTGTAGAAAACGGCATGAGGAACGCCCCGAACCAAGCCTCTGAAAGCCACCTTCAGGAAGGAAAGACAAATGTTGGTTGGTTGCAACACTTCTGGGTGAACAAAATAGTGGTATTTCTGAGTTCTGACATACTAACATTAAGAAATATAACTTAAAAGAAATACAATGTAGCCTATTTATATTTTGTTCAATAGATTACAGTGATAGTAGCTACAGCTATAATTGTGTACCGATTATAATAAAACAATCAAATACCTTAACAGAATGTTATATTAGGTCATCCCTGTTTGGAGAAAGTACTTAAAACAGACATTCTCATCTTACACAAAACGTTTGCAATGCTTAGTGCAAATGTGAACTGAACACAAACATGCGACTATTGCATTCGCTTTCACAAACGTGTTTCTCTCATTTTAGCTAATTAGGGAAGGAGACGTAAACTATTGACGTTTGTAACAAATATTACAGAGGTAAAACAGAACTGCAAGCAATATGAAATACTTTTCATTTGTTAGATGTTTCTTTGTTTCAGAACAAAACCAGCTGTTATCACGATATGTCGATATGGGATATTCTTCTCAATATTATTTTCAAAAACTCAGTAACGATAAATATTGAATTATCGCCCAGCCCTACATCAGTGCACTGCTCCTTTACTGGCAAGTGAGAAGGGATCATTTTCACCTATTAATAGCATTATGGTAAATTTCACCCAATGTTTGTGCTGCATCAAGAAAAGAATATTGACAGGAGTACGATTGTATCTATAATGAGACAAGTGCAGATGTTTTATCACTATCTCAATGCAAGATATACGGCTTGTAACAGCAGAAGTCAAATGCCAGATGTGTAGTACATTAATGATTGTAGATTAACGTTCAGGGATCTAGCCAGGGATCAATTATTCAATCAGGGATCATTGATTACACAAAAATATTCCTTTTGAAATTTACTCTAAATACTGCATAAATCTCCCTCTCATATATACATTATATCCTTTTCATAATGGAGCTACCATTTATGTTGAATGAAATCAGCATTCAATGTTGATTTTTATTATAAATTAATTGACAGGCAGCGACTTAGCCCATTTTGATACTGCATGGCAAAACACAACATTTAACAAGTGCAACACAGTAGTAATACGTCAGTATTTTCATGAAAATATTGTAATGATGAACTTAACAAGCTAAAGTAATGTAGTCAGCGACTGTTGCCCCAGAGAAGCTAACATCTTAAAGCAGATCTATTTGTCCGTTGTTTGAACAGAACGGTCCCAAACACGAACAAAAAAGGCAGCCTTGATCATTATAATATTTTTATAATACATTAAAACATTTTTTTATTTTTAATACATTTAAGATGTTGGCTAATTGCCCTGAACATGAATGATGATTTGTTTTATCGTCCAGCCCTAAAACACACCTGATTAAGTGAACCACGGGCTTGATGATTAGTTGTCTGGTGTGTTGATTTTGGTAAGGAACAACATAAGCCCACATATAGCCTTGGTAATAGAATTATAGATGTGTTACTGTTTTAGCAACAATTGATTGTTCATGATTTCCCTGTTTCAGAACACTATGCTACTATCACCCTGAAAATGAAGGATCAAGCTAACGAGACAGAGTTAAAGCTGGAATGTGACGGAGTCCCAACAGGAGAGGAGGAGAGGACGAGGGAGGGTTGGAAGAGATACTACTTCGAAGCCATCAGACAGACTTTTGGATTCGGGGCTCGACTTTACTGAAATTGACTACTTGTAAAAGAACCTGGTTATTTAATGTGGAAAAGAACGCACTTTGGCACAGCCACTCTTGTAGCAACAGCCCTCAGTTGTGCATAGATGAACAGTGGCTCTTCACATGAAAGTATGGCTGTCTGAGTTTGGGTAATTGGTTCAAGGCTTTCAGTGATGTTTGTGCTTTCTTCAGTGTGTCAAAAAACTCACTCAAATCAGTGTATGTGCTGCTGACATTATTTAGATTTAAAGATGAACACTTTCAATCTCTACTTCTGCACATTTTAAGTGTTTCATGCTGAATTAATAAATTAAATTTTTACTGAATTGTGTTTTTGGGATTTGATACTGCAAGGAAATGAATGTTTAAATATTGTTGCTCTAACCCCTAAGATACCGTATTGCTCTTAAACTGGTTATCAAAGCAGAGCAATAGACAATGATATACCGTACTAGCATATACCACGGCTATCAGCATTCTGAAGTAAAATAATTTGTTTTATTCATATTGTTTTAAAATAACCTAATTTAATTTCACCTTTGGTCTTAGATATTGTCTATCAACAGCAATAGTTGACTGTTGTATCTTTTTCCATCAGATTGGTCGTAATAGAAAAGAAATATGGACCTTATTCACATTAACACTTTTCCAAGTACATTTTTAATAATGTTATGTTATTAAACATCATATGCCTGATCATTTTTCTTAATGATTTCTTTGACTCTCAAGTGCCATTACTTAAATTATTTTACAATCAGCATACAGCACTTTGACTAATGTAGACTATTATAGCACAAATTTAAAGTATCTGTAGTTTCTCAATATATAAATTGATTTGTTATATTTAATTTTTTTTTATTTAACCTTTATTTAACCAGGTAAGTTGACTAAGAACAGTTTCTTATTTACAGCAACGACCTGGGAGCAATTAGGGTAAAGTGTCTTGTCCAAGGACACAACGACATTTGGCTCAGTCGGGAATCGAACTGGCAACCTTCTGACTACAAGTCTGACTCCCTACCCACCTTATGAGTCATAATTTTAATACAGTTCTGGTTAACATTATTAAAACCCTTGGATTCCTTTTCCCAATGTCAAATTTCATCTCTTTCCTAAGATTTTCAATCAGATTGAGATCAGGACTCATTGCTGGCCAGTTATTTCCTACTGAATCTAAGGCCTAATTTGGTTTTCCTTTTAGCAGTGGGCTCATTGGCCTAAGCCCCTGAATATGTTCTTGGTTTGGTATGTGGCGTATGATACAGGTTGAAACAATTACTCTAGTTGGCTCCAGTTCAGCCTTAAACTTTTTTACATGGTGTTTTTACCACAGTTTGCACCAACCGTCAAAGACTTCTTAATTTTCCATGTTCTGGGAGGTTCTAGACAGTTACATGCAAAGCAGCAAACTTAAAAACATTGTGAATTGTTGAAACAGGGATGTCTATTAATTGCATGTACTAAGTACTCAGTTTTAGTGTGGCATATATGCTGGTAAATGCTGTTTACACATGTTTTCTACATTAGGAATTGTGTATGCTCATGAGGACTACATCTTCTCTGACCGTCGTTCCCTCAAGCCCGGCTACAGCCTCCAGGAGGACCTGCTCCTCTTCCTCACTCGCTCCCTCAAGAACTTCTGCAGCCTCCAGGAGGACCCGCTCCTCTTCCTCACTCGCTCCCTCAAGAACTTCTGCAGCCTCCAGGAGGACCCGCTCCTCTTCCTCACTCACTCCCTCAAGCCCTTCTGCAGCCTCCAGGAGGACCCGCTCCTCTTCCTCACTCGATCCCTCAAGAACATCTGCAGCCTCCAGGAGGACCCGCTCCTCTTCCTCACTCGATCCCTCAAGAACATCTGCAGCCTCCAGGAGGACCCGCTCCTCTTCCTCACTCGCTCCCTCAAGAACTTCTGCAGCCTCCAGGAGGACCCGCTCCTCTTCCTCACTCACTCCCTCAAGCCCTTCTGCAGCCTCCAGGAGGACCCGCTCCTCTTCCTCACTCGCTCCCTCAAGCCCTTCTGCAGCCTCCAGGAGGACCCGCTCCTCTTCCTCACTCACTCCCTCACTCCCTCATCTCCAGTTAGCCCTGACATGACTACTGGTGCTGTCTCTCAGGGCTCCAACATCTCTGCTAGAGCCACTGTAAGTGCTTTCCATTTTAATAACACCTTTTGCAATGTTATGTCAATGTCACCATGAGGATATTATGAGTGATCACATTTATTCAGTGTTGTTTGGAATTAGGATGAATATGAGCTCCACCTGTCCCTGGTCCTGCTCCATTCTGGCTGCCTGTGGAGATGACAAAGACCATCCCCCTTCAGGTTCAGTTGTGGATTGCATCCACTTTGTTTCACACAGGCAAGCTGGACCAGAGCTAAAGCTACGGTATGAGCCACCTGTCCCGTCCCAACCTGAACATAGAAGACGATAAGGAGGAAGATGAAGGCTTAAATACACTGGATATCACACTGGGAAGTCTTCTGGATGACGTCACCACTGTCTTCACCACTACCCAGCCTGCCCACTCTAGTCTCCAGCCTGCTCCCACTGGTCTCCAGCCTACCACCTCTGGTCTCCAGCCTGCTGCCACTGGTCTCCAGCCTGCCACCTCTGGTCTCCAGCCTGCCACCTCTGGTCTCCAGCCTGCCACCTCTGGTCTCCAGCCTGCCACCTCTGGTCTCCAGCCTGCCACCTCTGGTCTCCAGCCTGCCGCCACTGTTCTCCAGCCTGCCATCACTGGTCTCCAGCATGCTGCCACTGGTCTCTAGTCTGCCCCCTCTGCCTTAATCCCTTTCTGTGGTTCTGAGAATCTACCATCGGTCAATGTCCGCCCTGCTGTTTCTCCATCTCAATACCAGGGAGACTTTTGTTTATCACCTGTCACAGAACACAGCAGGGCAGGCAAAGACAAAGTGGAGGGCCACTAGTACCGTACATTTGTGCTACCTGCATCAGTGGTCCAACCAAGGCTGACAGCCCAGAGCCAGCTGGTCCCCCAGGCCTCCACTGTCCAGTATGTTATCCCAGCAGCCCCTGCCCTCCCTGCAGATCCCTATAAATCCCTGCCCGAACACCCCGTCCCCTGTCTCCGTTATCTTCACCAATCCCGTCAAATTCCTGGGTACACAGTCTCACAAGCCCTTTATGTCCTCCTGCCCACTGCCTTTTCTCCTCAACCTGCCCCTGTTCCAACACCCAAAACATACAAAAGGAAAGTGGAGGCTAACACTTGCAGGAAGTGTGGACAGCACTGTACTGTGCTGACTGGGCACAGGCAGGTACAGTGGAAGGTATATTGCCCCGCCACTGAGATTCTCTCCAAAGAGCAGTGGTTGGAGCAAATGAGGAAAACGTAGAGGATGGTTGTAATATAATTTAATATAGCTTTCATATTTCTATATAGTGTGAAATGTATTCCATAATATTGTAATATAGCGTGTAATGTTGTGTTCAACATAGTTGTAATATAGTTTGCTAACAAATTGTTTGGAATTGGTTTGTGAAATCTTTATTGGGTGTGTCTGTTAGTGGGTGTCCACAAAAACTACAAAATCCAGAGTTTGTAGTGGTCCATGTGGCATAGTGGCACAACAGTCTATGTCATGATAGTCACGGATTCGAGCTTGACTATTCTTGGACTTTCCCCGGACCTCCTGCATAAAGCAGAGCAAATTGGCATAGCGCTGCCTGGGATTAGGGTTAAGTAATTCAGATTATCTATCCTGCCACATTGCTTTCCGGCGACTCCTTGTATCCAGATCGGGTGCCTGTGGGTTAAATCGCGATATTATGTTTGGTGAACGTAATCATCCTGTGCATGATCCGACTTCAGGCTTCTGTGTTGCATTCGCAGTGCAAAAATAATCAGCACCACTTCGCCATCCCAACAAGGCAGGATTAGAGGGAATTGGGAGGGGAGAAAAATTGGGAATAAATTCACAAAAAATAAATCCTGTGTTTGTAGATGCTTTTTGGACCTAATATATTCTGTAATATAATTTTTATATAGTGTGAGCTGTAATCTGTAAAATAGTTGTAATATAGTATGTTTGTAAGATGTTTGAAGTAGAGGAAGAGGACTGGTCACCCCCTTGAATCTGGCCCTGCCCTGGGTTTCTTCCTAGGTTACACCTACTAGGTAGTTTTTCCTAGCCACTGTGCATCTCTTGTTGCTTGCTCTTTTGAGGGTTTTAGGCCAGGTATCTGTCAATTGATTGGGTGCGTCTGTTCTGTGTGCGCACACAATAAAGTGTGGTGGATGGGTGTGTATTTAATGTTAAATAGATATGTTGCTAAATATGTTTTCTAACCTATTTTCTTGTCTATCATTCTTACACAATATGTTCGTCCAATTTAGTCCAAATGACACCAAAAAACAAACAGAACCAAACATTTAGGATCAAGTCAGCTTTCTTATATATGTCACATAAAAAGGGGTACACAGGTAGACAATTTGTAATATAATACTTGCTTGCAAGCTTTCTCTCTACGATTTCTGAAGCAACTTTGAAGTCATTGCAAAGAAAGGGAGAATGTATAAATAAAAGCATTAATAGTTCAGGAGCAATGGACTCTTATACAATAATAAAAATATACTTCCTAGGTCAAAAACATGGTAACAGAATCATTACTAAAATGGAATTAATATTTAGTTTACCTATATCATGGATGCCATGTTTCTGACCTATGAAGTATTGTTTTATTATTGTATAAGAATCCATAAATGTCAAGGCTCCTGAACACTAAATGCTCTTATTTATACATTCTCCCATATTTCTATAGATAACTACACCAACTCTGTCACACAACTGTGACATTTAGATTGAAATTACATATACAATACACATTTTGATAAACACTGCACAGTGCATTGGGCATGGTGATAATATTATTAATAATAATGTAATATTAACATTTCTATATTCTACTCTCAAATATTACTATCATACAAAATTAGATTTCTCTACGTTATTTTGCAACTTTAATTTCCCAATTTAAAATACCTCTGAGTGTATTAACAAAATGTACTTGGTTTGGGCATGGTTTATTATATCATTGTCATGGCGCGTTTCGGTTGTCATGGACAAAACACAGAGCTGGTAAATGCCAGCAAGACTTTGTGGAAATTTGCAGATAGAGATTAACATTGATGAATAGAGCAGTCATGATTGCTAATTTTACATGTTAGAAAGGCGTCTTTGTTCTATATTGCGTATTTCTATTTCAACGTTCCGGACGGAATTGAAAAAACCATAGACAGTAAATAAGTGATACACGTAGTAATCGCTGCTCTGTCTATTGTACCGTCAAGAAAGAAACGTAGGTGTGTGTGCACATCCGATTGGTTGAGCTGTCTGTTACCATCAACAATTGGTTAATGTCGGTCAATGCGCCCTGTGATTGGTCAATCGGATGGATTAGGAAGTTGTGTTCCAGGGTCAGGGCTAGTAGCAGGTAGCTAACGGTGTTTTCATATGAAACACTGCAAAAGGAAATTAGGAACTGGACGTAGTTTCAATTGATTAGCAAGCATAAAAAAACGAGAAAAACGTATCATATTTAGTCTAAAAGGAAAGCTAAATTCATAATTAGTCATGGCTTGCTACGTACTTCAGCCAAAATAATATATTGCATGTCAGGCAGCTGTTAGCTAGCAGTGTTAGCAGTCTTGTAGGGACTTTTTAAACGTCTCCAACTCCCTTTCAATCAATTACGTTACTTTTATTGAGTAACATTTACTTGATACATGATACTAGCTGTCAGATATTTATTGTTTGGGTTCTGTACTCATGGACGGGTTTTAGCTAGCAAGCCAGCACTAGAAAAAGTGTTCTGACAGTGAATGTTTAACCTAAGCCACGTAACTTAAGTTAGCTAGCTAGCTAGCGGTTATACAGTAGCTAGTAGTACCTGTCAACTAAATGGATTTTAAAGGGTCATTCCAGTGTACGAGGAGGATTTGGACTGTGGTTATTTTTCTTATAATCTTCTCACTCAGTACAACAGCTGGTAAGTGTTAAATCGTACCTTAAATAACTGAATGTCCGCTGTCACCATCGCTGATTACTTGACAGATTTGTGTGAAACTGCAGTGCATAACCTAATCTAATGATGGTTACACTAATCAAGCGTGCTTGTAACAAAGACATAGCTTGTTATTATAATGATTTGTAATATCCAGTTAGTGCCTTAATTTATGAAGTCTTTTTCTTTTAAATAAAAATGAGTTAGTATAGTCGGCAAATGTCAAATTCACTATACGTGTTACATTGTTTTTTTTCGTTTCTGCAGACGAACAGCAAGAGGGGAATCATGATAACACGCCAGAGATGAAGGTACTTTTCATTATACTGGAACCATTAACTAAAGCCCAACCGATTTGCGAGTTTTGTATCCGATAACACCCCGACAACGATATATCGTCCGAATCTTTTTTCTACAGTTTGAATGAAAATGAAATAGCATGTGTGGATTTTGTTTAAAACTGGACAGAACTTGAAAGATGTGTTCACTTCACCATTTTTATTTAAAATACATTCTAGAAAATGTTGAGAAATTGAAAGAACTATGCAAATTTTTAATAAAAAGTATTCAAATTATGGAGCTAATGAACAACTCCTTTCACCAATCAAATTATTTCCCAACATCCATGAAAGATATCTGAACTATGACGTATTAGCAAACACATCAAAAGTTATGGTACTCTTTTTATTATGGTAGCAGTTTGTCTTTATTTTGCAGCCAAGCTTCTTTTTACACTCACATGAGAAGCAGTAAGTTCTCTTCCCTCCAACTGTTGCAACGTTGTTCGTGAGGTACTTTTGTAGTCCTCCAACTTATAGACACAAAGACCGTTTTCTTCAGAACAAATACTAAATTATAAATATTTCAAAAAGTTGAATAAAATACTGTACCGATATAATAGTAATCTGCTAATATTGGCTCTACAGTTAACCATTGTTAAACCGATTTCACCAGCTCTAGATACAAAGTGCTGTTGTGGCCATTTTTATTAGAGGGTTCTAAGATTTTAAGGAGCCTGTGTCCACACAGGGAAAAAAATATTGATGAACAATTACAGATATTTACGCTGTTTACACACACATTTTTAATTACTTGATGTATCAAGCTGTTAGTGTATATTAATACATTTAGAAGAGTCATATACTTTTTGTATTGATAAGTAATGTAGTCTGCATAATGAACGAGCTGCAGTACTTAGGCAAACAACTGTCTTAACAAATAATGTTATTTTGACCTAAGTGTGCCTACGCACATCTATTGCTTTCAATGTTTATATAAGTAGCTGCTTGACATCCAGCAAACAAGATAGTAGGTTGATATTATCAATGGTGTAAGCTGATTTGCACATTTGTATAGACTTAGTATTGCTGTACTTTACTAACACTTTATGCTAATCACTATTTAATGAATAGTTATATCATATATTCACTCCATCCCTGCTGTTGCTTGTTTCCACATGTAGTCCTACCATGACCCCAACTCTGAGGAAGATGAGGTCCCTGGAGGTGCCAGGATTGTAGCTGGAATGGTGACCTCGCCCAGGGAGCCTTCACAACCTGAGGCAGAGAGAAGACCTGATGCTGAGGTCCAGGAGGGTGGGCTGGATGGAGAGGAGAAGGAGGACTTACCCACCCAACCTCCTCCCTTAGAGGAAAGGCAGAAAGAAGGTTAGGACCAAGAAAGAGCAGAGGTAGCCAATAACTGCTGTAAAGACCACGTGTCACCAGTGGCCATGGCAGTTTAATTTTTGTGTTTTGTGTTTCTGTTGGTTTAAAAGTAACTTTGGTGTAAAAGTGCAGACTGTCACTTTAATTTGAAGATATTCATTAACCGATATCAGATCAACCATTAAGAAATCCCTGCACATTGTTCATGTTTCCGTTTTAGAGTGCTGCAAGTATTTCCACAATTTACTTCACAGCGGTTACTTACTCGCCAGGTGTTTGCATTGTTAGTGCACAAGAGAGACATCTAGGCTTTGCATTTGGTGTCATGCTGATGTCTGAAAACAAGAGAAAGTGTTAATGCAAGTTAAGCTGGCCTAAATTAATTCAAGACAGCTAATATATGTTTTTTGCCAAAATCAACATTTTTGGTACAGTAAGATTAACAAATAGGGCACTGATGACAAATAATTGCAAATGGTAAACAAGGGTTGAAACACTCTAGTGGATGCTTGAAGAATACTGTCAATGGAAAATAAAATTTCCATTAGGTCAGAATGTCAGTCACAGATGTGTTAAAGAGCATATGCGGAAGAGTACACCAGGAGAAATTCAGAGGGTAAAGCAGAAGATAACAAAGCTACTGGCCATTGTCTAGTGGGTATAGAATACCGTCAGATCTGTGACATACAAAGGTTATAAAATTCCATCAGATCTGTGACATACAGTGGGTATAGAATACCACCAGATCTGTGACATACAGAGGGTAAAGAATACCACCAGATCTGTGACATACAGAGGGTATAGAATTCCACCAGATCTGTGACATACAGAGGGTATAGAATACCACCAGATCTGTGGCATACAGAGGGTATAGAATACCACCAGATCTGTGGCATACAGAGGGTATAGAATACCACCAGATCTGTGACATACAGAGGGTATAGAATACCACCAGATCTGTGACATACAGAGGGTATAGAATATTACCAGGTCTGTGACATACAGAGGGTATTAGTGTTGCACGGTGCACCAATACTTCAAAAGTATCACGATTTTCTGAGATTTAAAACGTCACGATTCCTAAATGTATTAGTATCGATACTTTTAAGAATGACAAAGTTCCAGATTTGTAATAGACGTATTTCATGTTGGTGTGTGCGCAACGCACGCTTCCAGTGCCTCCCTATGGACGTCTGTGTTTTTCTCATGCATGCAGCAAAGATGCTGCAGCTGTCATGTGACAAACAAACACTACAGCGAGATGGCTGCATGTATGTACAAGTGCTACTGTGGGCGACGGTCCACGACTAGTAGAAAAAGATGACGCGAGGAGTGAAATATGGAAGTACTTTGCCTTCCTTGCTGACAGTGAGGGCAAAGCTACCTATAAATCGAGACCTGTTTGTCGTCAGTGCTACAAACAAATGCAAACAAAGTGAGCCAACACCTCGAACCTGGCGAAACACTTGGCCGACAAGCACGCCGAATTGTACAAGGAGTTTAAAGACTGACAGGTTAGTATGTGAAAGATAAGATGATCACGTTCATGCCCTTAGGTCAAATGAGGAGGCTATGGTTTATTTTGTGACAAGTCACTATTTTGCACCACCGTAGTTTGACGAGGCTATCTAGAGAAATAGTAGGCTAACTATGGGCAAAGTGACTTTCTCCAAAACAGGGAATGACCTAATCGTATATTATATAATATATATTAATCATATAACCAGAAGTGTTGCAAACTACCGATATTTGTCTTTCCTTCCTGAAGGTGGCTTTCATAGGCTAGGTCCGGGCCGTTCCTCATGCCGTTTTCTACTTTATGCACCGAATAGCCTAAACTTGCATCCTTTGTTCGTTTCTGTACTTAAATGTGCGGATTTCCTTGAGGATTCAAATATTTTTTACCTATAATTTTACAAATATTAAGCTACATGAAAGTAGCAATGAGAAACTATTTCGTATTTCGCCATTTGAACTCTACAAATGCTGAGGAAAATAGTTTTTTTCAATAGCTAATGCGTGGCTCCGTCTTTGGAATGATTATGCATTTTAGGTGGTGATTTTGTGTGCAACCTCATATTGCAGGGAAGCATAATCGCATTTAAGTCGCTTTTCTTTCTTTTTTAAATTGCAATATATACAGGTGTACAGCTTTATAAGCGTGGTTTCTGAATGAGGACGTAGACTGTTGTTATCATCAATATGAAATATATGCATAGGGCTGAAATAGCTCTACATTTCCATTGACACATTTACGTGAATCAGATTTAGCCTACAACTATGGTCATCTAATCTGTAAAGCGTTGGGCTATTGGCCCATCCCTACGAGCATGTGCATGTTTGTCAGTGACTTATTTATATTAGGTTATTATATGATTAGAATGTTGTCCCGGTTTTAAAATATAGCACATCAATGATATTTGAGAGTTTTTCCCTTTTCAGGAAAAGTATCGAAAAAGTATCGAAATCGCAATTCTTTACTTGGTATCGGTATCGAAACAATAATTTTGGTATCGTGACAAAACTAGAGGGTATACAGGGTTTGCCGCAGAAAATGTTTTTTCATTTTTTTTTTCAATCCCACTTTTTTGTTTTTTATTATTGCCCCCTACACTCCACACCCATCCCAACCCTTACCTAACCGTGACCAAATGTTGAGAGCAAATACCTGTGCCATTTTAATATTTATCTCTAGCTTATACATTTTGTGTTATTTACAATATTTACAAATCTTGTGCGTTTTACATATCCCAGTTTCACTTGATCCACACCTCATCCACACCCAACACCGTCCATCTATCTTTTAACCAAAGCCATATTGGGTTACTATTTGCCATATAAATTTCTACTCTACTGTGATGCTT
>JACXGM010030492.1:0-13270 GCA_016801145.1 Umbra pygmaea
ATTGACTGGTACATTATCATGAGAGTAACCATTACTAAAATAAATTAAGATTGACTGGTACATTATCATGAGAGTAATCATTACTAAAATAAATGAAGATTGACTGGTACATTATCATGAGAGTAACCATTACTAAAATAAATTAAGATTGACTGGTACATTATCATGAGAGTAACCATTACTAAAATAAATGAAGATTGACTGGTACATTATCATGAGAGTAACCATTACTAAAATAAATGAAGATTGACTGGTACATTATCATGAGAGTAACCATTACTAAAATAAATTAAGATTGACTGGTACATTATCATGAGAGTAATCATTACTAAAATAAATGAAGATTGACTGGTACATTATCATGAGAGTAACCATTACTAAAATAAATGAAGATTGACTGGTACATTATCATGAGTAATCATTCATCAACCACAATGTTCACAGTTGCTATTCACTAATTCCTTTGGTTATCCTCCAAAATAGGTGAGACCTCAATGATGGCATTTAATCAGTGGTCTATACAGCATCTCATACGACAGCTATCAGCCAATCAGCTTTCAGCATTCATCTTGATTTATAACATTGTTAATAACTACAAACAGTGTCCTTGACAAGGCCATTTGATTCCAATCATTTATCATCCTTTATTGCCAATAAATAAACTAGAGGGAACTACCAGTAAATGAAATAAGAGCAGCTTATTTCATCAAGCTTGTGAGGCATAGTGTTACCACACAGCCAGAGTTGCCTTTATCTGTAATTAACACTAGACTACTAGCTGCACACCACAGGGCGAGCATCCAATTGGGCAAAATGAGGAAGTGCCTTAAACATTCTATCTGATTCCAGCTGGGGCGATACGTCTGGATGCAAAAGAGCTTGGTTTCTGTAGAAGTCTGAGAATTTGAGCCACTTCTTACTTGATTTATTACCTCAGTAAACATTTTCATAATGGGTTTATGGTCCCAATAGTTAGATTTAAGCCTTCTGCAATACATAATGATGTTCATTTTTTTAAATTATGGTCTCGTTGATTTTAAAATTGGCGATAAAGGAGGGGGTGTTTTAGGGAGTGGCTATGATGTGATTGACATTGACTGTGCCAATGAAAGGGTGTAACGTAAAGTAGAGTGTAAGCAGCGTTGCCAACTCTCAGCTAATTTCACAGTGAAATACCACCTCTCGTAACGGAAGGTGACTCAAATCAGATCTTCACAAAACAATGAGTGACGTCACACATGTTACGTCCAGTACTATATACATTCTATGCTGCACACAGCATTGAAGTTGATACAAGAGAGTTTTACACTGGGAAACACCACAGGGAGCGATCTACAGGAGCAAATAAAAAAGAGCCTTGTGCCAATTTAAAAAGTAATGCGGATGAACTAAACAAACAAGCGCAATTCCAAGTGATGCAGAGCAGTACAGAAGGCTTATATAGTTGTTTACTGCAAATGTAAAAAAGTGCCAGTATAATGTTTAGTTGACAACAGAATGTGTGTGATGTTGAGATTAGAGGTCAGCTAATTATAATCGACCTACCGATAATTTATGGCCGATTATGAGTTTTCAAAATAATTAATTTTTTTCTGCATTTTTGCTTGCTGATTATGGCCAATACTTTTTTTGGAGAAACCACGTCATCTAGTTTTACAATTAAATAACAAATCACGTGGAAACTGCGTGCAGCCAGCCCATCTGTCATGAGCTACACTCCACCTGTTCCAAGCTGCAGCATCTAAAGTCTGGAGGAAGTTGTAACTGCAGAGAAGCCAGGATATGTATGTAGCTAGCATGAAAGAAGATAAATTAAAATCAGTTGCATAATCACTTGTTAGCTTCACATGGTTAATATTAGTGGGTAGAGGTTCACTGCTTTTGTTCCGACAGAACGCTTCCCATTTTTTGATCAAACAAAACTTTTATACGTTCCGTTTTCCTCAAGTCTTTCAGGGAAAAATTACCCGTTTAAAAATAACTGCTGCACAAAAGATAACTAGCTATACTGCTTTGCATTTGATGAATAAGGGGGATTTATAATTAATCATCAGATCAGCCCACAGTAGTACATCAAAATCGGGTAAGCTGGCACCAAACGAGTGCTGGTTATATTAATATGTCCATTCGACAATGCACAGTAGGGATCGACCGATATGGATTTTTTAGTGCCGATACTGAATTTCCTTTCATCAGCCTTAGCCAATGACAGATATGGGATACCGATTTTCTTGAGCTGATAATTGGAGACAATACTGGTTTTGCTCTCTCAATTTACATCATTAAAATGTCAAAATGATAACAAATGTTACAAGTCTTAATTTAAAAAAGGAACATTTATTGAACTTAAAAAATATATGTTATAAAAAGTAAAAACAGGTGAGTTAGAACAAGGGGCAGTGCATGGTCTGCACATGAACTGCAGCATCTCCAGCAAAACAGAGCTGACTTTGTGGACGCCTGTCAGTAAATAATGCTGGGAAAATCGGCAAGCGCAGCAGCCGTGTGATGGCCGATGCACGCAAAAGATTATCGGCCGGCCGATTAAACCGGTCTATCACTAATGCACAGTCATTGCGCACATATAACTTGTCAAAAGTCATTGCGCACATATAACTTGTCAGAAGACAGGTTTTATTACTTCCACATTTAATTAAAAGGCATTCATGTTAGCAAGTAAATTACCATTGCTATTGTTCTCAAACATTGTTATCAAAGTATTTCTGATGTCGAATCAGACGGTGGCGAAAAGAGAGAAGAACTTTAGGCTACATGTGTTATTTTAGTTGCAGGAACATCTAGTTTTCCCAATATGTTGACAGCAAACAAGCACCTTTATGAATTCAGAAAATAAATTGGTCTGAAGAAAGAATAAACATCACAATTCAGTATTATTGTTAAGATTGTCAGCTGATGATATAAAAAAATAGCCCATCAAATAATAGTAATTTCCATGAAATGAAACTTAAGTTGAAAGGACTTCCTTTAGACTAACAGACTATGACTATAGCCTTTACAACTTCAGACTTGAGACTTGACTTGGACTTGTATGCCGTGACTTGAGACTTGACTTAGACTTGTATAAAATGACTTAAATCCATCTCTGCGTTCGTATCACTCCAATTCCAGTGTACAAACGAACGGGTGTTGACAAATCAGACGGTTGAAATCAATCGTAATTTAAATATCACACCCACATAAATGCACGGGTTAGAGGCCTCGCGCTTAGAATTTACAACATGGATAAGTGACATCCGGCGAAGATAAGGAATTTCTCTGAGATAGAAATAGAGACGCTAAGGTCTCAGGTGAAGGCCAACCGCTTGGTTTTATTTGGAATATTAAAAATAATCAGGCATCAATGGATCAAGGAAAGTGAGGAGTTGACTGAGGTTACTGCTACAGTCATTAATCAAGAACCTGAAGTCCTTTTAAAATAAATGTATTATTTTCGCTAAACATTCCACATTGTATTTTTTTAAGTAGCTTTCTTACTTAAAGACAGCATTTACTATATTTGAAGTGCAGAATTAGATACTGTCTACTTCGTAGAGCCCCCATGGTGGCTATTGAATGGCATCGTTCTCCAGCGCAATATTGTGGAGAACCCTGCATGCCATAATTAGGTTGCGGGCCTGCTCTGGGGTGTAAAGCAGAGTCCACCCCGCCGCTGACCCAACACAGAGCCACCTGCCCTTGAGCAAACCTACACATCACTCCACTCTGGTTCGTGTGCGTGTGTGCGCACTGTTGAACCTGCGCTCCTGTTTGTTTGGGGATATGCAACCGTACTCATTTAGGGCATAACCTTTGTCACCTAGAGGAATCACATCACCATTTCACCAAAGAACTATGTAGAATTATTATAATAATTGTAGGGCATAACTCATTGAGGAGATGACTCCAGCCATGCAGTGCACCCTTGTGTAGCCTTGTTCCAACGCTGGAGTAAGAAAAAATAAGAGTTATGTGTCCCCCCAGACCACCAGGCTACCATATTCATAAAAAACATCCTGGCATCACATTTGATCTGATCAGTGATTGAATTAAAGTTTTTGCGATTGATAAATGCGTAATCATTCATGGATGGTGGTTACAGAAGCAGTACAATCAATCGCCCCAATCATGTTTGGAAACCCAGCAATCTCATAAAATTGTATTTTATTCAGTTTGCTGAGGATCATCATATGGAAATTGAATATGCCTAGCAGATAGGGACTTGGTGCTAAAACTGCTGGCTTACTTCAACTATTGTTGGCTGTGATATACCAGACCTGTCCCAGATCTCCCACTGAAAGGTCCCGGTGGACAAAATCCCTAACGTAGAGAGCGCGCATTAAGGTCCTCTAAAAGAGCCAGATCTACTATTGCTTCAACTTCAGGACTGCTAAAGCGCTTGTTTATATAAGCGACTGAATAAACATTTCATCAATCACATTACAAATAAATGTAAATTATATATATATATATATATATATATATATATATATATATATTTATATTTTACCTGAAATTGTTGTATGCCTAATTAAGCCCTCATGCTATAGGACATCTCGAAGTAAAAGGGAAAAAAATATACCACTTAATAGCAAAGTGCTGTATACAATTCATTCTTAATTCTGAAATGTAACTTGCAATGCACAAACATTCATCAATGATCGCTGGTACAACAATTCACTGAACCGGGTGGTTATACCATGAACATCGCTAGTCACACTGAAGAACTTGCGGTCAGACCAGATGGGAGATTTTATCTCAGCCTACGCTCACGTTCAAATTGGGAAATGCCTTGGTTTGCGTAAGAATCGGCATATGCCCGTCCTACGCCTGTTTTAGGTCGTACACACGTTTGATAAATGAGGGCCAGTCTGAGCAGCCTCACAACAACACTGGATTGGATTTGTATATTCTGTTGATGCTTTGGCAACATTGTTACAAAATCTTTCATGCCAATAAAGCCCCTTTGAATTGAATAGAAATGTGTATGCCTGGTGTTACTGCGCACGCCTGGTGTTACTGCGCACGCCTGGTGTTACTGCGCACGCCTGGTGTTACTGCGCACGCCTGGTGTTACTGCGCACGCCTGGTGTTACTGCGCACGCCTGGTGTTACTGCGCACGCCTGGTGTTACTGCGCACGCCTGGTGTTACTGTGTATGCGTGGTATATACAGAAAGAACCGGAGTGGCACTACTTTGCCACTTCAGTCTCAATGTTTGAGCGTGAGAGAAAACAGAGAGAGTTAGTGTGTCCCTGAGGGAGTGTCTCTGTGTGATAGCTGTGTGAACTTCTCTTCAGCTGTGTGTAGTTTTTATGGCCCAGGAGCTGGTGGGTGGGTGTGTGTGTGTGTGTGTGAAGGGCAGCGTTAAAGCAGGTCAGTCTTTGATGAGGGGCTTTGTGAGCATGACTAAGCAATGAGAATCACTAATCCATTGTGATTAATGCAACAAATTGCCAGTTTTCTCCAGATTTGGCTGATGGAGAGAGGCGCGAGGAGGAGAGGTGGTATGACGGCCGCTCTACCTGCATCCAAGGATCTGAGCCAGTCAACTCTTCCATCATTCTGTCGATTTCACATTGACCCAATTACCTCAGAGGCTCCTCTAGAGATCTATCAATTAAAAACAACTTGAAGGCAACAAGTCATGGAAGACCCAATTCCCCTATGATGGATTATGCCCAATCGGTTTGCAACAGACCTGCAGAGAATTCCACTCCATGTCTTCTAAACTATAGGTGCTATGACTGGGACAAACATTGAGTACTGTTAGCATTGTCTTCCACACAATGGACAATCTCCACATTTTGCCTCTGATTGCAGTTTACCCCATTCACTCCCTCAGTCAGTGACTACTGTAAACAAAAAATTGAAACTCCCACGATCACCATTCCAAGTCAGGCCTATGTAGAGCGTCTGGCATAGGTGTCTGTCTGGATGCTCCAAAAGCACCATCGTAACATTTTAAAACGTATGGATGGATCCCAGGAATCAATACTGTCTTATCTCCGCTAATGGGAATAATTATTCTCTATAGTACCAACTCCTTAGCTTAGATAACAACCCAGTAAAAATGTAATTAAAAATGTGGATACTGGCTGTTCTTCAGCATGTGGGCTGTGAGGGGGAAGGCAGCGTTTTGACACCATACTCCCTAACCTGCTACATTAATAACTGTTAGAAGTAATGAGATTGTGTTTCGAGTAGCCACGTTCCTAGAACATGCAATGCCATCAGCCAGCACAAGAATGTGCTCTTTGGAATAAGAAAGTGAGTGGGTTGATCTGACTTATTACTTTAAGGATATAACGATTGTGCCCAATGAGCAATACAGCATGTTGTGCTTCAAGTCTGAAGGTTGACTTTTTAATTTATGGTACTGCAAGACACTGTTGGTAAATGAATGAAACTACATTGGAATTAAACAGGCACACTAAGGCAGGCTTCTATCCAATCCATTACCACATAAAGTAACCTTATCTTCCAACTTCACCTCACACACTACCCTCGTGTGTTCCCTCAGCCTGGTGCTAACATTAACAGGCCAACAGCTACAGGGCAGTTATAATCACTGAGTTCAGTTGCTGATAATCTTGTCCAACTGCAGATACCTCAAATTTTCAGGTAATCCACGGTCAGAACTTACTACCTTCACTGTGTTGAAAAGTAAAACCTGTACTTGACAAATATGCTAGTTCTGAGTCCTGAGAAACTGTACTTAACAAATTTAAAAATCTGTACTTAACAAATAAAAAATCTGTACTTAACAAATATGCTAGAGTTCCGAGAAACAAAGAGGTCCCCTGTACATCAAAGAATAATAGATGTAGGCCTACATTAGAGTCAACTCAATATTAGTTAGCATCACACCAAGTGTCCTGTATGAGAAATCAGGAATTAATGTAGTTGTGCTTCATAGCTTTATAATCTGGTTAGTGGAAATGGAGAAAGGAAAGTGGATTGACCTCCAACTACAATTTGAAAGCAGTTCCCACATCTCCCTTACTGTCTCCCTGTTTGTAGACCTACATTTTGCGATGTCACATCAATGTGACGAACACAACTTTACACTAGAAAAACAATCTTTACACTAAATACGAATACTCCTAAATTGTGCAGTTTAAGCGATTTTCCAAGTATTACTATTTAAAATGTTCCGACTGACAACTGTATATGATGTGTTCTAGACTTTCTATAACAGCTTACTACATTATTAAGCTTAGAGTTGATTTAATAATTTTACTGTTAACCCAGAAAACATTTCAAGGACTTGCTCCTCTGTATCAATTAGTCCTGCTGTATCTACACACAGAGTATGCTGACACATCAAAGATACAGTCATCCTAATAAACTCTGCTACTGGACAGGAACAAAACAGCTCAAAGTTGTCACCATGAGGGCATTGGTTATTAAAACAGCGACACAATTCAACTGACATCAAGGACAGTCATAGTAGAAATTGCACATCCTAAGTGCAACAAGACATTAAATTTAACACTTAATTTAAATACTTCATTTTTTTGTCCAATTCCAATTTATTTTTAGATTCCATGATTTTTGTTTAATTTTTGGTGATTTCATTTTTTCATCTAACACCTTCATATAAAAACCCTGGGCCAATGGTTCCCAAACTTTTCTGGTTACCCCATTCGCAAATGCATCACCGAACGACTACAGAAAAAGTTGCAGTTGGACGCCGGCCCATGCACCTACGTAAATATAGAAGATCCTGCTGTAACATACAGTTTGCACGTGGATTGCATTACAGGCTACATTGTATTACTTTCACATGAACCAAACAATTATTTACCGACACGTGGAGGAAAGGCTGTTTAACGATACAGTTGTAATCAAAATCATCAACACCTATTCCAAGTCGAGTTTCTTGTCAAAATGTGCCACATTCAGCTGTTTGCAATGAACACATAAAACAAAAGCAAGTTAAGTAGCTCAACACAACAAATGCTTCAAGTGGTTTCCCCGAATCCAACTGAAAATGCAATTATGACTTCTCCAGTCTCAAAATTATTCAACTCCCTGAATAGAATCCCTCACAACAGCACAAATATGCAAAAGAGGTCAGTACTTGAACGTACAATATGTAGTTTTTGGCCGCCAGGGGGCTCTCAATCAAAACAATAGCAAAAGATGTACTTGGATGATGTCAGGAAGTAGCGTGGGATCATGGGTTTGTTATCGTCGTCAATGACAACCCTCCAATCTAGCGTCTCCGGCAGAAAAAATGTTCACTGACAAAGTAATGTATTGATAAAAATATTATAACTTTATTCACATTATGTTTGGCGGTTTCCTGGAACTTTAAGCAACTAGCGCAGTCAAAAGTTATATTGACGGAAGACAAAATGAAACATCCCGTGTCTTCGAATTATATTACAAATTTCTCAGGATTTGAAAGTTGTTGGAAACATTTAGGATAATGTAAGTACACAACTAAGAAATATATATAATATAGGTATAGTGATGTTTGCTTTTTTAATGCAAAGTACATCTTTTGTTATTGTTTTGGAAACTACATATTGTACCTTTAAGCTCACCCGATGCATCTTTTCAAGGGCTACATTAGCTGCATCAGGTTTGCTTGAGCTGAAACACATGAAATACCTTAACTGGCTAAGGGTTTGTTGAGTGTCACATTTGACTGCATGTTAGAAACACAGCTAAGACAAAAGAACGGTCACAAAACGAGAGAATTGTCGCCCTTAACAAACTACGAACAGGATACAAAAAGATAGCGAAGGCACTGAATGTTCACAGAGACACCAATGAACATTTGAATGAATGGAAAAGCCCTGCAGCAAGAATTGGTGGCAATAGGCACTGAGGTACATAATACACACAGAAGGTTTCCATGCCAGAACTAAGGGGGTAGGTTTAGATACGGAAGTTGAAGCAACAATGGGCTTAGCGGCCAACAGTGGAACTGCACCCCTAGGCCCGAAAATACTTTTCCCATTGACTTTCATGGTGAAAGAAACGTCTATACTTCAGCGTATAATTTTGTTTGGGGTACATCAACTTCCCAGCCTGAACATTTGAATGGTCCTTGTTTAAAACGTCAGGTTTTAAAAAAAAATTGTAACATTCACTAGTAGAATCTAGAGTTCTTAAACCAGGCATGATGAACACGCAGTATTGCTACCGGTTGCTATGACAACACAAACAAACTGTTGCTACTGCGCATATCCATTGGGCCATTGCTACGACAACACAAACAATCTGTTGCTAGTGCGCATGTCCATTGGGCCGCACAACGTGGAAGATCCGGGTATTTTAGAGCTCAATGTTTACTTCATGCACTTTTGAGCACCTTTCATCATCCGTGGCCAGAACTCGAAGATGTACACCACTACTGACCGAAAAGCACAAGAAAGTTCTGCTCCAATATGCTCAATGTGTCATCTGTGAGGTAGCTAAAGCTTGGGCATCATTGGACCTTCCAACAGGACAATGATCCAGGCATACCTCAAAGTCCACCAAGGCTTGGTTGCAGACGAAGTCCTAGAAGATGCTACAGTGGCCATCACAGTCACTTGACTTGAACCCCATAGAAAATCTCTGGTGAGATTTGAAGAAGGCGGTTACAGCATGCTTTTGTTTGATTTGTTCATTGCAAACAGCTGACAGTCTGTAAATTTTGACAATAAACCTTATTTGTAATGGGGGTTGAATAATTTTTTATGTCATGTTTACTTACTCACTTTAACATAAAATGAACGGGCAAGACAGACTTCGTTCAAAGCTTAAACCTTTAGCAACAGAAGAGTCTACATAAAAAATAAACGTAAACAGACTAAGTAATATTTTCTCCGAAATGTATTTAAATTACAGTACACCAAGTCATATGCTTTGAGTTGAGTGAGTGATATGGAGAAAACCAAATATGTTTGGGGAACTTAGAATGGAGTAATTACCATTGTTCATAGCTAAGCCATCATGTTTTAATGATGATAGATATGTATGTTGGCCTTGTTTGGTAGTCAAACACACACTATGAGTGCAAATTTACTTCCAGATTAGCTGCAGTTTAGTGAAGAACAAATGCGGGGGCAATTATAAATTGTACATGACTAAATTGGAAATATATGGACATTTATATGGACTTTTTTAAATTTTGTTCAATTCCATGTAAAAGTCCTGATTCTGAAATTTGGTCCGTATTCTCTGCAATATGGAAATCAAAATGGCCTGAAACAGTGCAGCAAAAAACAAAAAAAACATAAATCAGAGGGGCCGCGTGGCATAGTGGGCTAATTGGCTGCATTGCACAACAGTCTACGTCATGATAGTCACAGGTTCAAGCCTGACTATTGAATCTCTGACTTTCCCAGGGCCTCCTGCACAAAGCAGTGCAAATTGGCATAGCACTGCCCGGGATTTGGGTTAGATCATTTGACTTCCACGTTGATCTCTAGCATCTCCTTGTGTCCAGATCAGGAGCCTGTGGGTTTAAATCACAGAAGTATAGTCAGTGAACATTATCATTGGTGAGTTTGTTATGTATGCCCGCAATTTTAGCTTATGTTCTCAAACATGGTTTTGCTTTTTTAGAAGTAAGAGATACTGACAATATCCTTTGTGCACTCTTCCGACTGCATGGTGGTGGTCAAACTGACCAGCAGCAGCTATACAGCAGCACAACATTAGTTAGCTAGCTTTAGCGAATAACCCTTCCTCTACAACAGCTCTCGGGACCTCGCTGCATCATAGTACTCTCTGGCATTTCTGCCATGTGGACCATATACACTTAACGGGACACCTGTGACCTACTGGATTGCACACTGCAATGCAATTGCTACACCACAACACTACTTTGCCAGGAGGCTGACGTTCATAGCTTGGCTGCCACAAGGCCCAATGCGTTTGCGCATGGGCAGCATCTAGTCAAATATTCTCCAATCAGTAATCTCCTCATTTCATCTCACTGCCTATAATATCAGTAAGCCTAGTTTATTATTGTTTTTGCTAGTTACCATTGCACTCTTCCATTGTAAATTTCCCATTCATCATGAATCAGGGTCCTCTGTCCCTCCAATCTTCCTCTTCTCTACGACCTCATCTGATTTTTCTGATTTCACTAGAGATACAATATCTTTAATGTCACACAATGCTTAGGTTATCCTCCATTACATATCCAGCCTGCTATATCATTTTCTGCACACAATATTCTGAATAAATTCTACTATGCACAGAAACCCACCCAATTATTTTGCATTTCCAATTGCACTAAATGGCCAATTCTCAGCCATTAGCCAGACCCTAGAACGTGCGGTATACTTGCCGTTCCCGACCTGTCGTGCGCCAATGTGACGTCAAAATGACGTAGATTTTACTGGAGAGGATTTAGAGTGCGTAAGCAGAGGTTGTGCACAACTTTATTTTACTGAATTACAATGAGAATGGACAGAATGCTGAACTCAAACACTGTTCGAACTCTGTTATGAGGATCCCAGCAAGGCACAATAGGGATATTCGGATGGCCTCCTCCATGCTGGTTTGTTGTTGTATGTGGCGCTATGCTAAAGTCTAGTGATGACGCTATAAAGACTGTTGCGGTGCTTGCATCACTCCCTTACCCCTCCTACCAGTTCCTATGGCCACTTGGCCAGTGCGAATGCAAATAGCAAAACCGGTTTTGGGGGAGAGTAGTCAGAACTGTTTAGAAGTGGACTGTTCCTATAACTATGTTCCTGTAACTACTTGGTCAGAAAGTGGCTATTGCCTGTGTCTGTAATAGATGTGCAGTTAAAACGTCTCCCCTCATCACCATCAAACGCTCATTAAAACATTTCAGTGAACAGGCCTTCCTAATAGATATTGACCTGATACCATTTGTGGAGGATGCCTGGTTCTTCTTTAAGAATGCTTTCATTGCCACCCTGAACAAGCAGACTCCTTTCAAAAAAGTTCAGAACATAGAGCAGATATAGTACCTGGTTCACTCCGGAACTGACCGCCGTCAGCAAGCACAAAAACATTCTGTGGCGGATTGCACTAGCCTCGAATAACCCTCACAATCTGCAGCTCTTTAAAAAAAGGTACAATATTTAGTTTTCCAGAACAATAAAAAATAGATGTACTTTGCATTAAAAAAGCAAACATCACTATACTTTTATCATGTATATTTCTTAGTTGTGTACTTACATTATCCTGAATGTTTCCACCAACTTTCAAATCCAGAGAAATTTGTAATATAAATCGGAAGACACGGGACATTTCATTTTGTCTTCCATCAATGGCGTCATATAACCTTTGACTGCTCTAGTTGCTCTAAGTTCCAGGGAACCGCCAAACATAACGTGAATAAAGTTATCATATTTTTAACGATACATTACTTTGTCAGTGAACAATTTTTCTGCCGGAGATGCTAGATTGGAAGGTTGTCAATGACGACGATAGCAAAACCCATGATTCCACTCTACTTCCCGACGTCATCCAAGTACATCTTTTGCTATTGTTTTGATTGAGAGCCCCCTGGCGGCCACAAACGACATACAGTGAACCCTCGTTTTTCGCAGCGGTTACGTTCCAAAAAGAACCCATGATAGGCAAAATCCGTGAAGTAGTAACCTTTATTTTTTTACAATTATTATAAAAATTTAACTTTTTCTGCGATAGTTAGCATCTTGCTCTGCCTTTTGGGCCCAACCGCAAGTGCCTTTGTCGGTGCAGAATGTTTTGTTGACATTATGGGTTTTAGAGAAATTTGAAGTTGCAAGAGAATTTACAAACTTAAATTTGGCAAGTTGTTTATTTACGTGTATAAACCGCAACGTTATTGACACTAGGGATGGGCATTCGATGAAACTTTCTTCGTCGATCGTCGGGAGAATTAACGATTGACTATCGATTAATCATTAATTTTTTATATTAAAATTAATTAGTTGTTTAACTTTTTATAAATAAATCCAATGAAAATATAAAAATACAGCGTGTTTTTCCTCAATGAGATCTTCATTACAAGAAGAACAACTTGTGGCAGTTAAACTGGATGTTTGGTTAGCCTAAACTTGAGTATGAGCTGCAGTGCTGTAAAGCTGCAGAACCTGCAGCTGTGAGCCGGTGTTCTTAAACAGAGACCCTCGTTTGTTCCAAAATAATAAATAAAAATCATGTTAAACAATAACATAGTGATAGCCTAATTAGATCTGGCAGGTTTTGTCAAAATGTAACTTCAAACTCTTCGAGAAAGAGGGTGAGAGAGATACCTAAAAGTTAATTAGGCTATTTAACAAATTAGGCTACTTAAAGCCTC